>JANRGW010041257.1:26005-36204 GCA_024733675.1 Psilopsiagon aymara | reverse complement strand
CGGCTGCCGCCTGCGCGGAGCCGCGGCGCCCCCAGCCCCTCTCGCCGGCGGCCGCGCCTGAGCGGGAGCGCTCGGTTTTCGAGTTAGTCTGTCGTGAGTGTTGTAGTAGGAGTTCCTGAAAACCCGGCAATGGTGAACGGGGGATGCCGGGCAGGGCTTCGTGGCTTTCCTGCTCCCTCTCTGCCCGCGGCCGTGATGCTGTGGGGTTTCTCTCGCGTGTGCCACGCTTATCTGCCGGCTTGCTTGGTGACCTACAGGATGCATGCGTGTCCGGAGGGTTTGCGCTTTCAGGCGTTCAAAAATAAAGTAAACTTGTGTTTACTTAATCTTTAAGGTAATTACCTTGTGTTACCGGTGAGCTTTCAGGTTTGAAGTTTTAAATTATATTTTAAATTAGTTCAGTTGTTAAAGTGTTAACTCATTTTGGATTTCTATCTGTGTTAAAACCCGCTTCTTTTTTTTAAATACTGAAAAGTACTACCTAAACTTAAGATGCGCAAATTCCAGTGCGAACACGTGAATGAACAGCAAAAGTGTTAAACTTGTCAAACGTTGGCTGTAACTTCCCGCAGTGCTGCAGTGGCGAGGTGGGAAGACTGACGTCTGTGGGGACACCTATCCGTGTGTGTTACCTTCAATTTAGTGAGCAAGAACATCGGCTACGAAGAAGAAGAAAAAGGCATCTGCGTTGTTATGCTTTATTTTGTGCACTGAATTTTCTCATACCACCTTGTTTTGTTTTAATCAGGTCCGTGTGTGATCTCATATCAGATAACTCCACACCTTTTAGCATTAAAGGGCTACTTAAAACCTGCATGGTGTGTATGAATTGTGTGTTATTAATCTCCTACAGTCTCAGATCTCCCATTTCCTTTTGTTTTTTATGTGATCGGTACTTTAGTCTAACAGAAAGTGATGCCATTCTGCTTAGGTAAGAGACATTTACCAAAATTCATAGCATAGGCTGAGCCAAACATATCTAAGATATTTTACCCTTTCAGTGAAATCAGTTTGTTTTAGCATAGATCTAAAAGCTGCAGTCCTACAGGTGCTAAAATGTAAAATAGTCTATGTTGTTCCCTTCCTTCAATTTTGTGATACTTTCCCAGATTGTGTCTTGTGGTTTTCTGGTGGTTGTTTTGTTTGTTTGTTTTGGTTTTGTTTTGTTTTGGCGGGAGGGGGTTGTGTGTGTTTGTTTCGGGGAGTTTTGGGGGGATTTGTGGAGTTCTTGTTGGTTGGTTGGTCTTTTTTTAATTTATTTTTTCTTAAATCGGACCAGATTCATATTTTCCTATTCTATGACCATTGTATTTTTGACAGTTGTGGCTTGGCTTAGTGTGATGAGGAATAATGGCCAAGGAAAGACGAGAGGAAGTAGGAATGATTGATCTTTCTTTAAGGTATGGGTTGTCTGCGGAATTACACAGGGCAGCTGAAGTAGTATAAGGTGAAGGCTTATGGCAGTGTTAAGCTTGCTGTTAAATGCAGTCATGAATTCCAGAACTTAACTTCGCAAGACTGTCTTATCCTGCATGTTCACATTCTCAAATTGATTTTTAGTTTGGATTTTCAAATTAGCTTTGACTGTGTCTCCTTATTTACTGTTTTCAATAAATGATTTGCTCACATGTATGTGAAAGTGTTCATGAAGTTGTCACTCATCTACTTTCGTATTCATTGATGAAACCATAGTTGATGAAACAATACCCTCTTGTGTCTCTCTGCCTCCTGAATGCCTTAGCTACAGTGCTGCTGCCTTCAGTTGGTTCTAAAATGGACTGAGATTAATGTATTTCTGAGCTGCTAAGTGATTTGCTTCCTCTGGGAGCATGCTGGTGTGGTTTTGTGTTCGTAAGACTTGTGTCTTGCTACCTCTTCTCATCTCTTCTGTCATATGGAAGAATGTGCATACATACCTATGTAGTCTAGCAGAGTTCTAGGAATACTACATTATTGTATTAGCTCTTGAAATTTATTCTGTAGATGTAAATATCATGTTAATGAACAGTTTAATTTGTCTTCTAATCTTACCTGTTTCAAAATGTAGTAGTGGACAGGGATTAATGCTGGTAGGATTCTTCACATCAAGATCTAGCTACTCTTAACACACTAATGACCTTTTCAACTAACTTATCTTTTTTTTTTTTTTTTTTCCTTTTTCCACTTCAAAATTTCAAATTTGTTTTTTGGTTGCCCATCATCCACGAAGACACATGTGTTTTTGTCGTGGCTGAATACCTTTTAAAATAATTTCTGACAATCCATGTTCTGTGTAGGCAGTACCTTATTCTGTCTTTGTAAAACACGAGCTGATTACAAACTAATATAGGGTACATCTGCCTTATACCAAGTCTTTAGACTGTCCTCATCTTAATTAATGTTTTGTGTTCAAAAATAATGTTAAAAATTGATGTGTAAACATGGCTTTAAAAAGTCTGGTTTTCTTTTTATATACTTGCGTATCAGTATATCTGGTTGCACATCAATATAATGGACAGATGGTAGGGAAAGACATCTGTATAGCCAGTTGTGAATAGCGAGAACTCTGGGTTTTTATACAAATAAAGACCATTGGAGGAAAGTTAAATTTGGAAACAGCTTTTAAATTCTTGAGTTTAGTTCATGTCATCTGAGTACTGGCTGTCTTGTGAACTGGACGACAAAAGGTATTGGAACTTGGTGAGGGGGGTAATGTATTCCTGCAGGAGAGAGGAAATACTTGCTGAATTGTGCATCATTGACTTGATGGAGCCCCTTTTTCTTTAAATGTCTTTGTAAAATTGTGCTGGATATAATGAAGCTATCCATTTCATGGCAAAAAAAGGATAATCCTACAGTTCAATAATAACTGTAAAGTTTTGGACTTAATTTCCCACTTCTCTTGGTATTTAAAGCAGTACAAAATGACAGGGATGTAAGTAACTTGCAGTCAACTTGGCCATTAGTAAGGGGATCTGTGTTGGAGAAGATCTCTTAACGCCGCCATACTGTGATAATCCAAGTAGGATGAATTTCTGCATGAAATACCTTAAGTTTCTCGACTTCACTGTGGAACGGCATATCGTCGCTCTTCACTTTCCCTCCCCTAAATGCTATTTCTAAAAACATAATTGCATATCACACTAAATATAAATGTAGATAACATAATCTGTGTGTTTGCTAATCGATAAAGCTACGCAACATTATAATTTTAAAACCAAAAGCTTCAATTTCTTTTTTTTCTATTAGTCTTGTACACATGCACACACTTAGCTTCTGTTGATGCTTCAGCCTATCCAAAATCAGGTTTGTGCTGGAAGTTGTCTGGTAACACTGCATTTGGAAGCACAAACCCTCCTTTGTAGCATGGTCACTGCTTGGCCTCACTCGGATGTGCAACAGTACTGTTCTGTTCTGCTTTTTGGTGTTTTGAGTAGTAATAGTATCTCGTTTGGTGGCCTTAATGTATGCATGATAAAGAATGGGTCTTATGTGGTATGATTAAAATACCATCTGTAAGGTCATGTTCAGCTTTGCTTCGTATGCTTCAAAGTGAATGATTATGCGAACTGCGGACTGGCTAATGTGATAAAAGCTGCGCGAGTTATCTGCGTCCTTTTTGGTCTTTAAGTCATTGCAAAGCAGCTGTAGCTATAAGATGGGAGAAGAGAAAATTTCTTATTGATACAAGCTAATGAGTTAAATATGCATCTGGCTTTAGGTTAAGAAGATTTGACCTCCTGTGTTGCAAAGGATTTTTTGTTTAGTTGAGTGTTTAAATATTGTAATTCTTGAGAAATACTTTTTTTTGACTTTGAGACTATTCTTTCAGGAAGAAACATTAATAGCAAGTACATACTGTCTAGAAGAACAAAGTTAAAACCATGTGGCTGTGTTCAATTTTAACCAAATAACTAGCCTATTAGTTGAAATATATTTCCACTGATTTATGTAATTCTGCCCTGCAGTCTTTCACCATTGCCATTGCATCTAAACAAATAATTATTTAATAATGTAAACAATTTCTAATGTGCTGAGTGTCTGACAGTTCTAAACCTGTGATGACTTAATGAAGCTTGTGGACACTTGCTGCTTCTAGGAAGATTAATTCAGTCAGAATTGAAACTGAAATTGTACTATGTGTGCAGTGGGATTTCTTAAATACACAAAACCAGGCACTTGTTAGCTAGGAGTGATTTCTCCAAACCTTGGAAGAACTTCAGTTCCCATTGCTTTTCTGTTCATCTGTTTTTGTCATCCATGTTTCTGGATGAGCACTGGGCTTGGGGATAAAGACAGACTAAGATAATTAGGGCTGTTCAGCCTGGAAAAAAAGATGACTTTACAGAGACCTTCTAGCAGCCTCCCAGTATCTGAAGGGGGCCTACTCGGATGAAGAGGAATGTTTCCTCAGGGACTGTAGCGATAGGACAAGGTGGGTAATGTCTTCAAATTTAAACAGGAGAAGTTTAGGTTAGATATAAGGAAGAAATTCTTTACTGTGAGAGTGGTGAGGCATTGGAGCAGGTTGTCCAGGGAAGCTGGGAATGCTTCATCCATGGCAGTGTTTAAGGCCAGTTTGGATAGGGCCTTGGGCGGCCTGATCTAGTATGAGGGGTCCCTGTCTATGTCGGGGGGTTAGAACTAGATGATCTTAAGGTCCTTTCTAAGCTTAGCTGTTCTATGACTTCCTCATCTGCAAAGGGAGAGCTGTAATTACCTTTCTTACTTTTTTTGAACAATGTATTTAAGACTTTGTTTTACTTTTGGAATTCTGACTGAATTTTGAGAATTTTGCTCAGATACCACAGGATAATGAATGCTTTAGCTGCCTTTTCAATAAGATAATATGCCCCAATTGCACTAGTTGCATTTTGCATCTGGTACTTTTTGAGCAACAATGTCATTCCAGCTCTTTGTTCTCCTGTAGATGTTTGGAGTAAGCTGGAGAACTTGAACATCTACTTTTCAACATGGTTCTTAACTGATCTTGTCATGGCAAGGTAATGTTAGGAGCATGGATACTTCACCAAAGACAGCCTGTCTGAACTCTTTGTAATCGCTTAGACAGTGGAGATTGCCTCCTTCCTTGACAGTACAGCAAAATGTTGTTTTCCAGTCACTGTATCTGTGTCTGTGGTAACATTCGATGCCCCAGTTTTTCCCCATACATCTCAGTTATGTAAGTTGCAACTAGAAAGAAAATAGGTTTAAAGACTTTTTCCTTTTTTTATTTTTTTTTTCATTTAGTACACTAAAAGTGCCCTTTTGAATGCTTTTCTTTCCACATTTAAATTTAAGGAGGCTTTGGAGCACTTAATTATTGTGTACTTCACATAGCAATTTGAGTTCACTGAAGCAACTCATGTTTTGTTTCTTGGGTATCTTTTTCCAAAAAAAAAGGCATTTGCTCTGGTTTCTGTATGTATTTAAAGCTATTAATCAAAACCTAAGACAACACAAACAGCTTATTGTAGCATCATGTTTTCAACTTGAGATCCTGTTGATGAAAGGAAAAATGCCTAGGTACATGCCCAGATTTCTGTAAGTATATCTAAAGTGTGTAAGTGAACGATAACCTTTTCATCTGCAAAAAGAAATATGAGAAGTGGGAGGAAAAAGAGAGGGAAGCCAAGTTATTTTTACTGTAAATATGTCAGTTTATTGACTTGAAATTTCAGATTTATTCAGAAAAGCCGGAGGAAACAGTAATGTCTGCCAAAAGCAAAGTAATTAGTGGGAGTGGAAAGATGTCTAATGATTCTCACAAGTACTAAAGAGGAATAAACTAGTCTCTTATTAAACTGGATGTGGACTTTTTAAACACTGTAGTAGTTCTGTTTTGTCTTTAAAACCATGTGCACTTACATATGGTGAATAAAACCCTCTTCATTAAAGTAACATTGTTTGTTCACAGTAATGTTAAAGGCAGCGGATGTTTTTCATAATAAAAAAATCAAAGCTGACTCCACACTTCTGAAATGAAGGTTCAGATAATATTTGATAAACCTGATGTTTTAGTTGAAGATGACAGAAGAGACTTTTAGTTTAAAACTTAATGTGCTTGCTACACCTCCACAGTCTAGTGTGAAAAATAAGATGTTGCTTCACAGCTGCATGCGCTATGGAACCATCTTTCTCCCTTGTCCTGTGACTCTGGCTATGATTAGTCTAGTCACAGAATGCACAAACATGTCTGTTCTCCCAGTTCTTTCTATCCAAAGGAGCTCTTAGTGAAGGTCTATGATCTCATTTTCATCCTGCAGCTATGTTGACTTCTAAGTATCACAGGTGGGGAATACGTGTTGTCCATAACCCATAGTAGTGAAAAAGATGTTTTGCCTTTACCTTAGGTTTTCATCTGTAACGGAACTGAGCCTTCCCTCTTCAGTTGCTCACTTCTTTTATCTGTTTCTCTCAGTGCCCAGCCCTCACCATAAGATTTCTTTGCCCATGCTCTAGCATTTCCTCTGCTGTGCCTATGATGCTGTGTGCTCCTGTAGTGTGTACATATGGATCTTTGCTTCTTTTAATCTCCAGGCGACATTCCCTGCCTCCTTACTTCTGCCTCTGAATATGCCATTCCAAGGAAGTAGTACTGTGAGAAGTAATAATTGTGGCTTTCTGGTTTGAAGTAAGCCATAGTTCTGTTGCTACTAGATCAAACAGAACGCAACAGCAGTTTGAGAAATATCCTACCCCACATGACCTTGTGCAGAAGTGGTTTGGGTTTGGTTTTGTGGTTGCTTTGGTAGGTTTTTTATGTTGTTGTTTGGGTTGGTTTTTTTGGGGGGTTTGTTTGTTTGATTGTTTGTTTTAAGCCAGAGACAAGAGAATGGCTAATATGTAACTTCTTCCCTCATTTCCCCCTCCCTGTCATGTGCCAAACTCAGGTGGGTCAGGTGTGTAAAGAGCGTGTCTAAACAGCTATTGGGAGTTCCACAAGACCTGAGGTAACCTTCCTAACAGAAGGGCGATGCCAGATAGGCCACTAAGCAGCCTGAAACAATGTTTGTGGTGCTTTGTAACTCTAACTGTTGTGGTTCTTCCTGGGACCAGGTCTCAAGTGTCATGTGCCATGCATACCTGAATGCAGCTCCTCAATTCACTCTCACCTGTGTGTTCATTAAATGAAACAACTATACTTGTTCTCAATTTGCTGTAGGAGAGTGCCTTTGGTTAGTTCTGCCCAGCATTTCTGAGGCATAACAAATGCGATGGTATCACAAAAATCTGTGTGGATTTTACAGCCGTTTGGAGTCTCCATTTCGCAAAAGCTACTTGAATCATCTGTAGCTGGCAGTTTCATCTGCTCTCCCTGCTGTGCATGTGTTGAAAGAAAGCAGGATATTAGATTTAAAAGTAGATACCAAGAAAAACAAGTATCAGAAAAACAAGCAGGAATGTCTAATTATGGGGAGTATAGAGCATCAAGGCATATGCAAATGATGTCTGTGGAAGTAAGAAACTAATTGAAAGTATATATACTTTGAGGGGATGATACACATGAAGTGAAAAAATGCCATTGGTAATTTTTCGTATATGAATGCAAGGGAGGAAAACGTATGTACAATATCAGAACTTATTACCTTTGTGAGTTTGAAATAACTGATAGCAGGTCTCCGTATATGAAGTGACAGCAAAATAGCCTTCAGCTTCAAGAGCTGAAGCCTTCACTCAGTCACAGTTCTTGAAGTGATGGAAGCATATTTCTCAATGACAACACTTGGATCTGTTGTCTTTGGAAGTAGAAGAAAGCAACATGTATTCAAGTCTGTGTATAAAAGTTGTTTCAAGGAGCTTGGTCTTAAACAGTATCATCTTCACCTGTAATAAAAAAACATGTGGAGGCACATGTATGATAATGTGAGTTCCCACAATTTGTCATTTCAGGATGGATGGAGTTGAATTGATATTCACCATCCTTTCCTAATCCTTATCTATGTAAATAGCATGTCTTTGAATTATTACTTAATTCCTTAAGAATTGTAAGGCTTTAGGAGAATCCCTAGTAATATTGCCAAAGCACTAAGAAACAAGGACAAAATTAATTTTTGCTTTCCAAAGCTCTAGGATTGTCTTGGGAGCTCAGAGAGGGTAACACCAATGAATAAAACAGTTTTAAAGATATAAGGAAAAAACTTGACTTGCTTTTAGATCCTTTGTTAGTGGACAAGTCATTTAACCTGTGTTTTTTCGTCAGACTCTTCCTACTCATAAAATAAAATCCAGTGATGAGTGTGTGTCATCTGGCTATTAGTTTGTTAAAGGGTGAAGGTCTATTTGAATGTGATTAATACTTTTAACAACCTTAATATATTGTGTATAAGCCATATAAGCAACTAGGTGGTCGCATCATTCATTAGGCATGGCAGTCTGTGCTATCCTGAAGCAGTTTGATATAGATTCTTAGACTTGCTCTTGCTCACTCACTTTTAATATTGATTATGGAGACTACTGAAGACTTTTTGCATATTTAAATCACTACTAGTTTTATTTTCTTAAATTTTATCTGGTTGACTAGAGAAATATTTTTTTTCTGATTATCTTCTAGATTATACAAAATATAGCTGATTAAGTCATGCTGTGCTTTCTCCCTAGAGTCAAAGTATAATACTCAGCTGGCCAACTTGCATGAATCATTAATTTAGAAGAGAAGCTATGGTAATTGGTGTCTTTATGCAGGCAATGGAAATGCTTAGGGAAATCACTCATTTTTCTTGTTAGAACATCTTTTTTTTTTTTTTAGTTGTTTTAGTATATTTCTAGGCCTGAGTAGTGTTTGGTTATGGCTGTGAAACAGAATCACCTGAGATTAACTGTTTCTCTGGCAATGTGATTTTTTTTTTCTTGTTTTTGAGTAAAAATCTGAGTATTTTCATTCTGAAAAAAATGTTATTTTAGCACTTAATCTTGGGCTAATATGCATGCATGCAGATTTCATGTATGCAAAATAAGACAGAATTAAAGCCTTTCTATATAACTTAATGGGATTTGGACTACAAATACATTGTACTGTGATGTCCTCTGTTCCACAGTGGGAACTTCTTAAGTACTTAATTCTGTGTTCAGTGACTCAAATGCAATGTGGACCACTTCTACACATAGTGTTTAAAATTTAACAGTTCTGAAAATGAGCAAGGACACTTTTTTGTCTGTTTTTGGTGGGGTGGGTGGGTTAGTTAGATTTTCTTTTTATGTCTTTTGAGATTTGGGTTTTCATTTACTGGTTTAGGTGTTTGTATTGGGGTTTGTTTTTCTTAATGTTTTGATTTGGGGCTGTTTTGTTGTTTGCTTATGTGCTTTTTTTCTTGTGGTGTTTTTTATTTGTGTTGGTTTTTTTTGTTGCTTTTTTGTTTTGTTTTGGGGTGGGTTTGTGGTTTTGGGGAGGTTTTTTGTTTGGTCGGGTTTTTTTACCCTGGAATATTTGCCTCCAGTTCAGGCGCCAAAGTAGAGGCCCCTTTTGTCTTATATGCTTGTCTGTTCCAGTTTGCACTCTGCTGAGCCCTTGTGCAGTGCACTGCACTTCCAGAAATCCAGCCCTAAATTTCGATATTATATGTAGTAACAAAAAGAGAACATGTTCACAGTAAACAGTCATCCCAACTAGAAGGAAGTGCAGCAGGAGGGCCAGGAGACCGCCTTGGATGGATAAGGAGCTGCTGAGGAAAATACAAAGTCAAAAAAGAGGCTTATAAGAGGTGGAAGCAAGGACAGGCAGCCTGGGAAGAATACAAGGATGTTGTCTGGGAAGCTAGGGACCAGGTTAGAAAAGCTAAGGCCCACTTAGAATTAAACTTGGCTAGGGATGGTAAGGATAACAGAAAGCGATTCAATAGATATGTAACAAATAGAAGACAGACTAGGGACAATGTAGGCCACCTTCGGAAGCTATCAGGAGAACTGGCTACCCTGGATTTGGAAAAGGCTGAGGTTCTTAATGACTTCTTTGCCTCAGTCTCCACCCAAGTCTTGGAAGGCAGACGCAGGGGCAGTGAGAATGAAGACCCTGGGCCCACTATAGGAGGGGATCTGGTTTGAGACCATCTTAGGAACCTGAACGTATGCAAGTCCATGGGACCTGATGAAATCCATCTGCGGGTCCTGAAGGAGCTGGCGAATGAGGTTGCTAAGCCACTGTCCATTGTGGAAGCATTCCTTTCAGTTAAGGGACATGTGAGCAATCCAGCCTTTGACTTAGCCTCACTCTAGTTGTGAGC
>JANRGW010041257.1:0-25075 GCA_024733675.1 Psilopsiagon aymara | reverse complement strand
ATTGTGTGCAGTTCTGGTGTCCTCAACATAAAAAGGACATGGAACTGTTGGAACAAGTCCAGAGGAGGGCCACAAGGGTATCAGGGAACTGGAGCGCCTCCCGTACGAAGATAGGATGAGAAATTTGGGGCTGTTCAGGCTGCAGAAGAGAAGGCTGCATGAAGACCTCATAGCAGCTTTCCAGTACCTGAAGGGGGCCTATAGGGATGCTGGGGAGGGACTCTTCCTTAAGGACTGTAGTGATAGGATAAGAGGCAATGGATTCAAACTTAAACAGGAGAAGTTTAGGTTGGATATAAGGAAGAAATTCTTTGCTGTGAGGGTGGTGTGGCACTGGAATGGGTTGCCCAGGGAAGTTGTGAATGCTCCATCGCTGGTAGTGTTCAAGGCCAGGTTGGACATAGCCTTGAGTGGCATGGTTTAGTGGGAGGTGTCCCTGCCCATGGCAGAGGGGTTGGAACTAAATGATCTTAAGGTCCTTTCCAACCCTAACCATTCTGTTATTTTGTGATTTGAGCTAAATTCAAATAGACTTTGCCGTTTTGATTCAATTTTATGAAATATGAGAAGTATGATATTGTTTATAGCTTCAGTTACTTAAAAATGGTAATCTCAACTTTTATGAAATGAGACCAACCATGTTTATTAGTATTTCCTGCAGGCATACAGTGACTTGGCCCTGGGACACTAAATGCCTAATTGGGTTGTGTGAGTAACTTTATTCCCCTCATGGATTGAGCTGCTAACATGCTCTGAGTTGCTGAAAATATTTTTGCAATATTAGTTCAAGCCAAAGTGAAAAAAATTACCAGTTTTCAGGCTTTCTAAGTAAAAACAAAGATTCATGGTGAACAGAACTTGATTCTTAGTAGGGCTTCTATGCCAGCCATAAAACTCATAAAACAGTGATTGTTTCATACCTGACATGGTACAGAGTTTTTGGCCTTACTTGCCAGCTTTACCAAAGAATCCTAAAATTGCTGAACCAAGAGATTTTGAGATGGACCTTTATCTATTTTCCCTTAATAGTTGTTTTGTTTTGCATAGAACATAGATTAGGCACTTGTTTATATAGTCTCTTCATCTGTCTTTTTCTCTCATGCATCTTCCATGTGAGAACACTCTGTTCATTAAAGTCCTTCTCAGCACTTTGTCAGTATTTAAGAGGTACATAGTTTCATGGCTCTTAAAATTGGACCATAAAATGTGTATGAGTGGAGATGTATGTGTGTATGTATACCTGTATGTATATGTTTAACATTACATACCTGTATGTTGTGTTCTGTTTTTCAGAATGTGGAGAATGGAGAAAATGTGTGCTGCATAGGAGGAACTTTGAAACTCACTCCTCTAGTTCATCTACTTTCTCATGTTGCTGACGTGCTTGATATGGGTAGATCTAGAGACCTCCCCAAGAAGCTTGTTCCAGAGCTTCATTGGCTTTGCCAGCAAAGTGCTGTCATTAGACATCCAGCCTGACATTTTGTCACTACAGTTTGAGACTTTTCTTGTCTCATCCTCTATGTGTACACAATCAGAATAGTATTTTAATTTCTTTTCTTTGTTCTCCCTGCATCACTGATATCTAAGATAGAGGCTAAAATAAATCATCCCCCAACTAGTAAAATTTGAGCTTTTAAATCCACATTGCTTTCATTCGTGGCTTCTTCAACTGTCATCATTGTTATTCTTGTTAAAAATTAGGCATCGGATTAAAGAATTCAAAGATGGACTGGTGTCACAGTCAAGCTTAGGAGAAGATTACTTAGACAGAATATACTTCTGGTCTCTGAAAGTTACTGTTTGAGAACATAAGCTTTTATTTCACAGTAACCAGCTTGACCTCTTTGACAATTCATTAGCAACCTCATAAACTCAAAGATACAGAGACATCCACCGTTTGATTGGGTCATTACAGGGAAAAATTTCTGGTATGCATTCCTGGATAAAGGAGTCCCAGCAATTGTTGGAGTGGCAAGTTTCTTATGTCAAATAGCAGGTGGATGTGGTTGCTGTTCTCTTCCTGAAAGAATTCAGCAAAAAGATGGTGGTGAAACCTGTGAAAATCTGAACAACCTGAGGATTTCAAGGTAATTAGTGCTATAATTTGGTAATGTCATGGTGTGACTCCTTAGGAACAGGTTAAACTTGTAGAACCCTTAAAACAGGTACAAGGAAATGTTTGTTTAATAAGGACACAGTAAATAAATTTTTCCTAATGCAGACTCACTGAATGGGATTGTAAGCAGTGTTAGGGAGGTGTAAGAGGTTAGGGATCAGCTATGGCCATTCAGGCTTGTAATTACAGCTGTGATAAGTGTGTTTTCATGTCTTGCTGTACTGAGAGTTTTCTTAATCCTTTATTTTACTAGGCCTTTCTTTGTCCCTCCTAGTACATTGTAACAATTCCTGAAACCCCATGAATCATGGAAAAACAAATGTTAGTCTATTAATTTCTGGTGATGTAAAGACATATATTTAAGTCTTACCTAGGTAAGTGCGTGGTTATGTCTGACATCATTAATATTGTAGTAGGTGCAGTATGCAATCCAATATTACAACTCTATACAACTGGAATATTTAAAGTCTAGCTTTTTAATGTATCATTGGGGCAAAAAATATGTAGTGAACTTCTAGCCCATTATTATTAATAGTCTTGGTTGCTGCAGACTTTGCAAGCTAGAAAAGGCTTGTCCCATGTTTAACATTTAATATTTGCTGCAGTTGGCTTCCCTATATTTTTATGAAAACAAGGATGAAGCTAATGTCTCAGCTGATTAGTTTGCTCTTGAACTCATGCAGAAATCCATGCTATTGAATGTCAAACAGGATTGGACACTTACAGAATCATTGAATAGTTAGAGTTGGAAAGTCATCTAGTTCCACCCCCTGTGCCATGGGCAGGGATACCTCCCACTAAACCATGTCACCCAAGACTCTGTCCAACCTGGCCTTGAACACCACGAGGGATGGAGCATTCACAACTTCCCTGGGCAACACATTCCACTGCCTCACCGCCCTTAACATTAAAGAATTTCTTCCTCATATCCAATCTAAACTTCCCCTGTTTAAGTTTGAACCCGTTACCCCTTGTCCTAATCACTACAGTCACTAAGGAAGAGTCCATCCCCATCATCCCTATAGGCCCCTTCAGATACTGGAAGGCTGCTATGAGGTCTCCATGCAGCCTTCCCTTCTGCAGCCTGAACAGCCCCAACTTTCTCATCCTGTCTTTGTACGGGAGGTGATCCAGTCCCCTGATCATCCTTGTGGCCCTCCTTTGGACTTGTTCCAACAGTTCCATGTCCTCTTTATGTTGAGGACACCAGAACTGCACACAGTGCTCCAAGTGAGTATTGTGTACTTGATACAATTGAACTGCTTATACCTGTGCCCAGGCAGTTTCAAACAAATCTGTGAGCATTACTCTTCAGTTAAAGAAAGCCTGTATATTCTGCCTTGAATGATTTGAACAAACAAGCGTACTTAAAAAGAACTTCATATGGATAGTTTAATACTTTAAGTGATGTTTTCCGTTTAAATTCTACCACCATGCCTACTTTTCTCCCTCTAAGAGCTGGGCTAACCATAATTTTAAACAATATCTCATGCATCACAGTGACAAATTTCCCTAATATGAGACAGAGATTTGGCTGCAGTACACAGTCTAGTTTCTGCAAGGTGTACAGTTGATCTCAGTGTGCACCTTCAAGGATTAACATGCGATTAGAGTTCAGCATTTGCCCATTTACACATTGGGATAGTGTTCTGTGGTGAATAACTAAAAAAAATGTGCATGTTTTGGTCAACATTTCTCATACAGCTGCACCAGCTTCAGGCGGTCTGAATGAGGCAAGCATCCTGGTTGATTGTTGGCTAATGAATTAGCTGCTGAGATATACTGATTGAAAATCTTTCCTGCTGTGGCTGTGTTAATGGACCTGGTTGGCACAAACTAGGTCTAAATTCCTTGTTGTGAAGTACAGCTGCCCATCTTGATTATTTAACAGCTTAATTTAGATGTAAGAATTGGATAACCTGTGGAAAGCTTGAAAACTAGGTTTGAAACTAGAGAGGCACAGGAATTCAGGTTAGCTTATTTGGTTTTCAAAGCCACGCTTATTAAAACAATTAACCCAATTTTCAATAAGAATGTGTATATTACCCACCAGTGTAAAATCTTAGAAGCGCATGACTCATAGCTTATAATGCAAAAAATGGGAGTAGTATTATACTATTGCTAACAAAAGGTAGAATTAATATTAACTTACTACAGGAAATTATAGAGGAAACACCTAAGACTTACTGGAAAACAGTCTCTTTTTGGGAGGCAGACACAATAATGTTTTAACTCTCATTTTTCATCCTGGGTGTGGGAAATGACTGAATTTCTGTAAGGTATTGGGAGTTTTTGAATGATAAAAACCTGTTCAAAAATTTTAAACGAAAACCAAGCCAAAACCAAACCCCCACAAAACCAACCAAATAAAAACAAAAGTCTGACCCCCCTCTGTACAACGTACCACACATGTGTTCATACAGCCACGGGGGGATTGTGTAGATGTGAGCCAGTGGCCAGCAGAAGTGATCTGTTTCTTTGGTGCTTCATGATTGCTCCTGTTCATGTAAATTGCTTTAGCTTTTAGAATCAGATCTAACAGGATACAAACTTCTCTGTGTGGGAGAATAAGCAAGATTATGACAAATTCAGTTCCCCTACATGTGGTGTCTTAATGGCTCATCATTGAGTGGATACTTGAAACAGCATCATTTCTTATAAACACAAACCAATGAAGCTTGAACAGTCATCTGCAGAAGTGTGCTTCAAGCCCAGATTCTACCTTCTAGGCACAGCTTGAATCCTGGACTCTAAACTGAGGCATTTTGTCCATGGTGAGCCAAGAGGAATATATCAACAGCTACAGGTCTCTGTGGTGACAGTAAACAGAAGTATTAGAATAAAAATGTGAATATTCGTTATAAGTGAAATGGGTCTTGGTTTTTTTCTCTGAGGAAGCTATATTTCTTTGGTTGTTGCATATCTTCTGTTGTAGATAAAATACCTGCACAGCAGGGGGTTGGGGTTTTTTTTCCTCTCTGCCTTTCTTTTTTCAACTTTCCCATTTATCCCTTGAAACTGCTGCTGTTCCAAATACTCTCTCTGAACAATTTCACTAACACATGCAAGGAGCTGAGGTTGCTTCTTGTCTTTCTACTCTGCCAGCTCATGGAGTTTGAACAGTATGAGGCTACTACTGTTTCCTTTTTTTTGCATTAAGCTGCCAAGTTGATGGATGCTTATGAAGAAGCAAGGAGGAAGAAGGACTTGGATGATGATGTGGAGAAAATGTGAGGGTTTTGGTGTCAATCCTGTACACTATGTCACACTAGCTGGTTTTTCCTCCTGTGCAGACATGGTGTTAGCTGATCAGTTGCCTGTACTGGTGTCTGTAGTCAGTGTTAAATCTTTCTCTGATACAGATTTTGGTGAAACATACTTGCATATTGACTCCATTCTGCTGGCTCAGGACTAAACACTGAGTCTTGTTTCTCATCCTTTTGTCTCTGAAGGTTTTGTGGAAGACCAGCTTTACAGGCTGTTTTCATTTTGAGTCTTCCATCAACTGTGGCTTTGTTAGCTAGGCTAAGCACACTTGCCAAAACAGCTCTTTTAACTGGTGTCAAAATGGATCTTTCATCAGTCCTGTCCAGCCTCAGCTGCTGTGCCAGGACAGCTCTATTAACTGCTGGTAATGGCCTTGCCAGCTCTGCCAGCATGGCCCCTGGCCAGCTCCAGGGCGGCTGCCGGTGTGGAAGGTGCCAGGGCTGCCCGAGTGGCTGGGGAGCTCTGCTGGCACACTGCTGTGCTCGGGAGCTGGTGTGGGCCAGTGTTTAATACCATTCCGTTGCTGGCAGCCAGGACTACGGCTGTCATGACAGTTTGTCTGATATATGCAGTTACTTCTGAGAATAATTGTAGCTGTCTGGAAGCTCACCAATGGCTGCAGCTGCTGCAGTCTTGCATCTTCTGTGTAGAAATGGACTAGGAAGCTGAAAAGTGGTAGAGAAACAAGGTCTGTGTATCGCAAATTACAAACCTTGTAATGATAAATTGCCATTTGCAATTCATCAGGGTATGATACCTACTTTAAATGCTAGTTAGTTGTTATTTCCTTTTCTAAAGTAATCTGTATATCTTACTACTGTACTGTAACAAACTAATTCTTGTCTACGTAAGTGTTAGTGTAAGTTAATAATAGCTCTCCTGGCAGTAGTGACAATCCCCAAGTGTAAATGCAGCCCACTGTCAATTGCAGCTCTGAAGCCAATATTGTTTTGTAGGAAAGCAGGCTGTTTCATGTATTACACTTCCATTCGGTTTATGAAGTGATAGACTCCTTTTCTGAAATCCTGATACATTTTAATTGACTTTCTTCATCTTCTTGACATACTTATATTATAGCCTGATCATTTTTTTTCTTCTGAAGTCCTTGCAAAGGAAGCTGAACAACGGATTGAGAAATTCAACTTCTGCTTTGAACTTTGGAAATACTGTTTCACAGCTAATATATACCTTGTCTATTTACTTATTCTGGAATGATTTAAAACCTATAGTTCTTCACTGCATTTTGTTAAAGACATTTAGAAATTTTCCTGAGCTGGTTAGTAGGCTTTCGAAATGCATTCACCAAGTCTCTTCTAAAGATATAGTTTTAAGGTACCTTTGATACAGTATTCCTGATTCCTGCCAATCACTGAATAGTAATAGCTCCTGTTTTTGTTTATCCCTAAGTAGTTGCATCCTTTGATCCTTCAACTTTTGAAGATTTAAAATTGGCTGTAAGAGCTTGTATAATGCCAGGCAAACTACATAGTCTAATGTTTCATGTCTCAAGTGACTTCATGATAAATATGAAGTTGCAAAAAAGTGTATGGCACTTAAAGTGTTGCTCCAAACTCATTTGCTGTAAATGCTTTCACAAAATATGTTATTAATATTTTTTTGGTTCTGCTGAAACTGCAGTGTAGTGCCTTACAGCAGTATCTGTGACATAAGTGACAGCTTTCATCACTTATAAAACTATGCTTCAGTACATGCAGTAATGTTGCCTTCAGACTTAGACTCCTGTGATTGTATCTGCCAGTTTCATATGGTGAAACTTAGCTACTGCCCTTTTAATTAAATTATACTTGGGAGCCTGCTGATCAACTAAATTTCACTGTAAGATAACAGGAATGTGACTTACTGTAAGCAAGAGAATTTGCAGTACATGCATGAGCAGGCAAGAAGTTATTCTCGCATCTAAAGTAACTGGTTGCATTGTGCCAGCTCTGCTGCTTCTGATAGAAAATAACTTCTACAGAATTGGATCACACCTTTCCTTTCCCAAACAGCCCTGAGGAAATCTGAGGGAGGAAAAATAATGCTACTGTCACATTTAGGATAGCTTCACTATGTGGTTGCACTGTGAGTGGAGTACTGTGTTGGCCTTTTCACTGAAAATTAAAAAATTAAATCCAAAAGTAGAGCTTGTCAGAATTGGTTCTTGTGAGCTTCTAAGACCAAATTTCACCTTCTGTGTCTACACATTGTTCTTCCGTAGTAAAATCAGATCATCTTCACCACAAGACCAGCATGCATGAAAGTGACCTCATTGAGTTGTGTACAGGACTGACAACCAACAAGCCAACAAAATAAACAACAGTCTATGTCAGATTGAGCTGCTAATACGGAACTTCACAGGTAGACCTCCCTTTTGATCTGCTGAAGATATTTCAATCTCTAGCCTAGAAGGTCTCCCTAGTCAGGCTTTGTCAGCTTTCTCAGAAGGGCCAGATGTATTGCCAGTTTGAGCCTTTACCCCAAATTTGTAGTACTTAAAATTTTCTCCTTCGCAAAGCTTGTTTGGCTTGTGTTTTCTTATTTATAGCTTTTGCTTTGTGGGGCACATTGTAGCTGTCACAAATAAAAATACTCTGC
Source organism: Psilopsiagon aymara (assembly GCA_024733675.1). Classification (NCBI taxonomy): domain Eukaryota; kingdom Metazoa; phylum Chordata; class Aves; order Psittaciformes; family Psittacidae; genus Psilopsiagon; species Psilopsiagon aymara. The sequence continues at coordinate 17,094 of JANRGW010041257.1, read as the reverse complement.
CAAACAATTTCTAGAATTTCTTCTTCTAGACAGAAGAAAACATCTAAATACTAATCTCTCAAAATCGAATTTACAAGATTTGCTGCAACAAGGCTATTCAGAGGTTTACAGGAATAAATAGCACACTAATATACTTAAGGGAAATTCAGTGTTCACCAAAAATGTTAGACTGACCATCCTGAGGAGTTAAACCACCACTTTGTAATGCCGTAAAGTAGCAACTACAGTGGCCTTCAGAGCCATCTCATTTGTATGCCTTTTCCTTTGAAAACTGCAGCATGGGGTAGGAAGACAGCACCCTGGAGAGTGTATATATATATATATATATATATTTATATATATTTTTTTTTTTTTTAATTTTTTTTTTTACCATGAAAAGTTTGTGTCAATTAAGTTTGTGGTCAGTGATTTTTCATAGAATTTGTCCCAGAATTTCTGTCTTCTTTTAATTCTGTTTATAAAACAAGATGTAGTCCAAGCAGCTGTCTAACTTTACAGATTGCCATGTCTGTCTAGCAGTTGGTGAGCAGCAGTAAGCCCCATCTGACCTCCAAGCATGAACTGGATGTATTGTACTTTTAGCTGGCCCCCCTTCTGCTGCCTATGCTACAGGAGCATAGAGTCCCTAGGACATGTGACCATGACACATGTAATGGCTTTAAGCTGACAGAGAAGAGATTCAGAGTATACGTTAGGAAAAAATTCTTCACTACTGAGGCACCGGAACAGGTTGCCCAGAGAAGTTTTGGCTGCCCTATACTTGGAAGTGTTCAAGGCCAGGTTGGATGGAACCTTGAGCAATCTGGTCTGGTGGAAGGTGTCTCTGCCTGTGGCAGGAAGGTTGGAACTAGGTGATCTTCAAGGTCCCTTCCATTCTAAACCGTTCTATGATTCTGAGAAACAAGTAGAGAAATTTTATGTGGGTCCTCATAATTGCAGGCCTTTTAGTAGTAGTTTTTTGAAATAAGACCACCTTTTCTTAGTTGTCTAGGCATGATTTTAAATGCTTTAGGCTACTCAAATTTAAGTATTTTGGACATGGCTTCTTGGCATCTCTTTTTATTTTTTAATTGGAGCTGAGGGATTGTGCTCGTGGAAGCTCGATTAAGACAACTTTGGTTTGCTGATTACCACAGAAGGTTAGTGACTCCATGCCAAGCTCCATGAAAGTTTAAAAACATTTAGGGCTCAGTGGTAGAAATTGTCAACATGAGGGTTTTCAGCATACCATTTTCATTTCAGGTTTTCTCAAAGCTGCTGGCATTATGGGGTCATTTTAAAATATATGAATGAAGACTTCTGAGGGGCATGCCTTGCTATATATTGGAAAGCAGAGTTCTGGTACCGTCCAAAGACTCTTCTTTGTTGTAGTCGCTATGTGCTAGAGGTTTACATACCCTAGTATTTTATATATTGTTACTGTGCTGCTTGCTAATGAAATTAACCTCAAGGTTTCCTGTTCCAGAAGGCTATGTCTCCATAATTGACAGATGGTGATAAAATCCTATAACTTTATTACTAGTGTTTATGCAGATTGAAATATGGATGTTGTTGCACATCTCTGAAACAGATTCAGAAAAGATTAATGATTCTAGATGTGTCTGGAGAATCTCCGACAAGGTCGTATGTTCACATAAGCTGAAGATAAAACATTTTTCAGGGATAAACATTTTTTGCTACACGGTAATGTAAATACATACCGTAATATGAAGGCATTGACTTGGTAGCTAAATTTAACTCATGTTGTAGCTTGTATTTATGTGCCTGCCTGATATCAAAAGGCGCGTGTAGTTTTACATGATTGTTGCCGCTTCCAGTTACCAAACTACTTCTAATAACCAAAGTACGTTGTAGTTACCCTCATGTACTTCTTGCCCTATCCACAATAGCCATAACTTAAACTGTTTTATGGACATCTAGTTATTCTATCATTTCCTTGGGTATATTCTTCTGGCTATAAGCAGTAATATCTCATGAATTGCATATCTGTTGCTCTGAGAATTGGTACTTTCATTTACCTCCTACCACCTTCAGGCAGGCTTTCCTGTATCTCAGCTGCACACTTAAGCATGCCCTAGTGGGTTGTGTAAGGAGACCCTTATAGCACTTGGTAGGATGTAGATTTCCCATTTAGATGCTTGATTGCAGCAGTTAGCCTTTGCACTGCTGTTGCCTGCATACCTGCCTGTTTTCAGTTGTTACGTAAAAAGCTATTTTTAAGATTAAGTCAACTCAGGTTATAGCTTTGTTTCACAGTACACTGGCTGTCATTCCCTGTGATGGAGAGAGAGAGAGTGGCTGAATGATTGGGAAGAAAAGGATGATGAACAAAGTAAGCATCTGATGGGAGGAAGTGCCACATTAGTTCTGTGGGATTTTCTAGAGGTAAAACCACAATGCTGTAGGTGGGAGGATATTTTTGCTCCAGTAATGCTGGCAGGAGATGCATTTTTTGCCTGATCTTTAAATAAAAATTTGAAATCTTGGATACCTGCACAAAGCAGAAGGGATTAAAAAAAAAACGAAACCAATTATTAAATTGTTCTGCAGTACAAACTGCTCAAGTGGATTTGTAAGAATATTGAGATTTGTGGTAGTAGCCACTTTCCCCTGTTGTTGCAGGGCAGTGTGCCTGAGGCAAGCCTAAACTAGTCTGAGAGCTCTTCCTACGGCTGTGCACTACCTTTGCACATCCATGGTGGTAGCCATGACAACCACTGCCTGATCCTGGTGAACAGCTGATGATCATGCTGAGTGCTCCAGCTCAGCTGGTGATCACTGCCTGCTTCTTGCAGGGAGTGTTTATTGATTTTTCTAAATTGTTGTTCTAGTTAGGGAGTCCCTCCTTCTTTGATGTTTCGTTTGGTATGATTGCCAACCAGAAATCATGGAGGCTAAAAGTGCCTGTGGCAATTACCATGTTTACTAGCTGGCTGAGCAGTAGGGACTGAATTTAACCATCTTGCATCTTTTCATGATTAATCTGTCATAAACATGACACAATTCTGTTTAGGTATGAGAGAAAGGAGGAAGCACCCAACTCCTACCTAGATGCATAAGGTTTTTTTAGCTCTGATCAGCAGGGCCTCCTCCCTAATTAAATTCATCTCTCACATTATAAAATTGGTCTGCCAGACTTCTGTCTGTTCCTGCAGATGCTCTTCTTTCCAGAAGAGAATTAAATCAACTCTGTTACCATACTTGCTTTTATCCCCAAGCCTTTTTTTATATGCTGATAGGAACAAATCAGCAGTTTTTTCTCATTTGTGCTTCCCAAACCTTTGGTGTTTAGCTTGCATGTAGCCAAGAGTAATCTTTGAGGCAACTAATCTTAATTTAAGTCTGTTTACTGAGAAACTAAGGCAATATATCACACCTTTATTTTGTAGGTTTTTAAAGCTGTATGTGAGTTTCTCTGTAAACCCCCACAGCCTGCAAAGATGTAAAAGACAAATTATAATCCCACGTTTTTCAACCTGTCTGATGTGTACAAGGTACAGGAATTCAACCCTTGATTGAATTTTGGTACTTTCCTACATGGAGTCCAATTCTCACTGTTCCACAATCCATAGTACTTCATGTCTGTGAACTCAGCTGGAGTTTGTTGATATGATATTAGGAAGAAATTGTTTCTGTGAGGGTGCTGAGGCACTGGCGCAGGTTGCTCAGAGAAGCTGTGGCTGCTCCATCCCTGGCAGTGTTCAGGGCCAGGTTGGATGGGGCTTTAAGGATTCTGGCTCACTGCAGGGGGGCTGAAACTAAACGGTCTTTGAGGTTCCTTCCAAGCCAAACCATTCTATGCTATCTCTCAAAATATCTTGGCTTAGAGAGGATGCTTGCCCCTTTTGCATTTTTCTGAAAGCATATGTGGTGAATTGAATAGTTCAGAGTTTGTGGGTGTGAGGGGGTGATGTTGTTCTGTTTCCTCTTAGTCATTCCAGCCTTATGCTTAGGGAAAGGCAAGAGCTATAGTTAATCAGTCCTGAATTCTAGTCTGTCAATGTTTTTCTTCAAATGTTAGTTAAACGGGTGTTCCTTCTGCCTGCACACAGGATTACATCTATGGTGGCCACAGGGCAAACAGGAAGGCTACCCTGAAACTGAGCTGGCTGTGAGCTGTTGTAGAAAAGTGGTAGGCTGGATTTCAGGACTGATGAAACCTTTACAGAAGGTTTCTGAAACTTTGAATGCAAAAGTTTCCTGGGAATTTAACTAGTCATGACCTCTCTGTTAGTATCGATCTAATGTCATACACCTGGAGTCTCTTTTTTATTATTTTAAGCAATGTGTGAGGGAAGTGGGAAAAAAATGAGAAAAAAAATCAAAGATGTCTTTCAGTTACGTTGTCTCAAAGAAACTTTCAAACACTGCATAGAACAGTGTCCAAAGGCAAAAGAAGCCCTCAGACAAAACAGGCATGTCCCTGTGCCCAGAGCAGAACCGCTACAAGAACCACGCAGGAATATCAGACTGGGTGGAATTGGTATTCAAATAAAGAAGTGTGTTTATGTAGGAGAAGCTGATTTACATTGATATTGTGGTACAAGTTGCCTGGTAACGTCAGGTATAACTGTGCAATAAGGTCTCATCTGGAGATGCAGTTTTTTCTGAGATGTTTTTTTGTTTGGGTTTTTTTTTTTTTTTCCCCTCAGATGCATTATTTAGTGTTCTGGTACTGCTTTCCCCCCCGGTGAACAGTTGTAAGAAAGGACAAAACTAATGCTCTGACAGAACTGTCTAGCAAGCAATGGTTTGTGATACACAATTGTTTTTGAAGAAGAGGCTATTGCAAGGAGAGTGTTCGTCTTTTTGCACTAATTCATTGATTGCCTTGTAGGGGAGAGTGGTGTACATGCATCCGTTAAGATAAACCAAAAAGTAGATTCTGCTGGAGACTGACCCTCAAACAAGAAATTTGTGTCTTTGGACTCAACATCTGTGTAATGGAGAAGTCGAAGTAATTCAGATGGCTTTTTTGTGTTCATATAGATAGCCAATAAATGCAAAATGTGTGCAGTAATATTTGAAACTGATAGCTCTTGATTTTTTAAACATTGTTCAATGTGAATTTTGACTCCTTTTCAGCTGATCCAATATTTTTAGCTAGATTTCATTGATGCAGAAAGTAGTGACACACTATACTGGTGATGACTCTGAGGAAGAGTCTAAAAAGACTAAAAAGTTTTAAGATACATATGGGAATTGTTTAAGTTCCTGGAAATACATTACATAATATTCAGTGTCATTTCCTTCACTTGAAATATATTTGTGAATAGGGTACAGTCAATTTTGGAAATGCTTTCCATACTGCTGCGGAAACAAAACAGAGTGCCCTCCGCTGTGAGGAAAGATGCTGAGAACATGCTGCACCATAGTGAGGTCTCAGCTGTTTTTTTGGATCAAGGCCTGCTCATGAAGAGGCATGAGGAAGCATAAAACAGAAGTAATACAGCCTAAAGTAAGGCAGAATCAGAGAAGCAGTTACTGTTATGACTGGAATGATAATTAAGAGCTGGATTCCCTGTTGTCAGTACAGCAGTGTACGTTTGTACCAGAAGTGCAAGAAGAATTAAACTGAAGACTTTACCGCAGATGTCTCAGATCGGATGGATGAGATTAGCCTGTTTTCCCATTGGCTGGCAAGGATGTCTGTCCTGCTTTACAGCTTTCTCTCCACTATAACCCACAGATCTTCAGTTTGCTTTAAAGCATCTTCCCTTGCATTGTTCTTTTAGTCATACATTGTGAGCCATATTTTTCACAAAATATCTTGAGAATAGTGCCAGCAAAAGATCTGGTCGCATCCTCTGCCTGTAACTGGGTGTTCATTCCTGTGTCTCTGTCTCTCTTCCTTTTCCCTGGACATGTGTCCTGGGTTCAGCAGTGGTCCTTCCTCCAGCGCTCCCGGCTAACGGTGGCACCCACAGGTCCTCACGTCCCCTCCTCCCCACGCAGCCCTTACCTGCGACTCCATGTCCCTTGCGGCATCAATGCTACTGCTCTCCTTCCCCTCGGTCCCTTCCCGCTGCCACTGGCCCAGTTCTCCACCACTCCCAGCACATCCCCCGGGCAGGGCCCTTCCTCTGCCCGGCCCGGCCCGTTGGCCTGCAGTCCCCTCACATCACGGTACATAATCTCTTATGGTGCTTGAAATAGGAATTAGCATTTGGGGCTTAGAGTGACTTGGATGAGTAAATTGTATCTTACTGGAAGGTCAAATGAAAGTAATGTGGATTTGTAAGTCTCCCTGGTGGAGAAGTACAGGAACACATACCAATTCCAGATCAGCATTGCTTAACAATTACAACAGAATTAAAAAGTGGAAGCTGCTGCTATGTCTTTGAGGTCTTTTTCTGTACAGGCCATGTTTTGTTAATCTGTGGCTGGAAGACTTGCAAAATTTTTAGGTCCATAATGAAGTAGTCTGTCTTTTTATGTAAATAGATTTTTACTTCTGTTTGAACAGTATGTCTGTTAGTGTTGCTTCCAAACAACTGAATCATACACTGAACTCCAATTAGGGGTTTTTTTCCCCCATAGATTTAAGACTAAAAAGTTTACTATTCTTTTTTTTTTCTCAAGTTGAATATATTATTAATTAAACAAAATTAACTTTTTTTCTCTTAAAATTTGTCTTGCAGATCTTAGAATCTCAAGACATGTATTTCCTTGGACTGTTGTCTTTGCTTGCTTTGCAAAGCAAAGCCTTCAAGATAAATTTTCCTGATGAAAACATTGCTGAGCTTTCTGTGAATGTTTACAATCAGCTCCGAGCTGCAAGAGAAGATGAGAATATTCTTTTCTCTCCTCTGAGCATTGCAATAGCCGTGGGAATGGTAGAGCTTGGAGCCCATGGAACCACTCTGAAAGAAATTAGACATTCTTTGGGTTTTGACAGCTTAAAAAATGGTAAGTCCTTTTAATAATGTTTTACTATGGAGCTTTTTATCTGAAAGAAACAGATGGCAATGTCTGAACAATGATGGAAGTGGCCCAGTCATATCCATGGGTTATTAATCAGTAGGCTTCTTGGCATCCTGTTTGATGGCCTTATCATGCTGAAGCATCCTTTAGTGGGTTCGGCTTGGCTTGGGCACCTGAATTTGCAGTTGAGCAACCTGCAGCAGTTGCAGGTGACTATTGATTTTGGTTTCTGTCTGTGAAATAAGCTTGCCTTTGCCTTGAGAGTTATAAGAAGATTTTTAGGAACATCTGATTATAACGAAGCCGGAAAAGGAAAGTAGTAGTTCCAGCAATATTGCTTCTAAGAAAATATGAAAAGCACAATAATGTAACTGAAAATGTCTCTTACTTTTGCACAAATTGTTTGATTCTTGTAGGTAGAACCTGTGGGTTCTTTTCCCTGTGTCACTAATGTTCTTTCTGCATTGCATAATGTCCCATGCAGATACACAAGCTAATAGGGAAACACAAGCATTGTGACTATTTCAGTACAATATGCCATGTGTTCCCATCAGCCTTTCTGAGAAGCAGGATTCATTTCTTCAGCAGAGAACATTACTGCCATGCTGTCCCATTTGTAGTATGGGATGAGATAATTCACGGGCCTGGATGTAGTGCTGAATGTTAATTTCAGCTGTTAGTGCACATGACTGTAATGTACACATGGAGAATATCGGTGAATGGCAAAAAATTGCTTGGAAGAGGCAATTTCTATTAATTTGGATATAAAAGTAATTGGTTTGAAACCTGAATGATAATTCTTATTCACATAATGTACTGGACTTCTACGTCTTTGAAAAAAGGATACTGGGGAGGAATTTCTGACTACAGTGTTCGAGGTGTGTTCAACAGTGCCATTGCACAGATGACTGTCTCTCTGTGGAGACTACAGCATGTATTTGGTTCCACGGTGTGTCTCTAAAACATTGACAAATTATCCCTTAGCAAAAGACGTACAAGTGTGACTTGTAAGAATGACTTTTTTTTTTTTTTTTTAATTCCTCTTTTGGTGTTGAAAGAATTACTGTTGATAACTTTGTCTGTGATGGGATTCAAATGTCTCATTAATTATGCTAATTATAGATAATAGAAAAAAAATAAGTTCTAAATAGCATGTTCTACCCTGTAGATTGTTCTTTCAGATCTCAGGGTGTTTGGAAAATGGACTGTAAACTTCAGCAGAAAAAAATTCTTCTGGAACAGAAAATCTGTTTTTCTTTCCTCAGGTGAAGAGTTTGCCTTCTTAAAGGACCTTTCTGATATGGCAGCTACTGAAGAAAGTCATTATGTTCTGAATGTTGCTAATTCACTCTATGTGCAAAATGGATTTCATATCAGTGACAAATTTCTGCAGCTGGTGAAAAAATACTTCAGAGCTGAAGTAGAGAATGTAGATTTCAGCCAAAGTGCAGCTGTAGCTACCCAAATCAATAAATGGGTGGAGAACCATACAAACAGTAAGTCCATGTGATTCTTTTGTATACTTCCTGCAGTACGTGTTTGTGTTTCTGAAGTATTACAGTGGTGTTGAATTGTTGCCTTGGCTTTTATCTGTTCCATTTGAGACTACAGTGTCTCCTTACATAAAAAGAATTCTGGTATCAGTTCTTTGTGAAATTATATTTTTTTTTTTTTTACTTCACAGTAAAGATCTCTCTTAAGTAATATTAGCCATGGCTAATCATGTAGTAGTACCTGAATATTTTTTTCACCTGTCTGCTATCTTAAAGCACCTGTGACACTTACTGAAGGAGAATGTTTTAATGGTAGGCTTTTTAATAGTATTTTAATATTGATTTTGGCATTAAATTACAAAAAAATAGGTAAGTACTATTACTAACTGGAGACAAGTTGTCTACAAAAGGGTTATTGGCGTATGCTTTGAATGGCTGAAGTAGATCTCTAAGAGTTGCGAGGTAGTAAGAACAGAATACAAAGGAATACAGAAGATAATTTTAAACCACAAAGTCAGACCCTGTAATACAATCTTTTCCAATGCAAGGAACTGTCAACCAGGCTTCACAACAAAAATTCGCAGCAGGGGAGTAAATGCAGAATTACTGTTGTAAATATGCATATTCAGATCTGCATGATTTAGGAGTTGCTTCACCTGTGGAATCCCAAATAAGTGACATTTTATGAATACATGCAGAATCTCAAGGTATGGGAGTGAGGTTAGTCCCTTGTTGTGGGGATCAAAGCATTTTCACATTCTACTTCGTCTGACATAATCTGGAGGCTGATATTTTACATGAAATTCAACCAAGGTCTCACTCTAACATCAGTTATACCATTGTAAATGGGAAGGTACTGTAATCCTCTATAATCATAGAATCATAGAATAGTTAAGGTTGGAAAGGACCTTAAGATCATCTAGTTCCAACCCCCCCTGCCATGGGCAGGGACACTTCCAACTAAACCATGTCACTCAAGGCTCTGTCCAACCTGGCCTTGAACACCGCCAGGGATGGAGCTTAGCACATCACCATTTAGTCTGAACATGTAAGAGTCCACAATGCTTAATGGAAATGTATGGCACTGAAGTGCAAAAACACCTTATATATTGATTTTATTTCATTTTGAATGTTATCTATTTTTTTCCAAGGAAAAATAGCAGCTACTGTATTCGTAATAAATTCTGCCCTTTGTCTGAAATTACAGAAATAGAGGGAATGTAAGCAGTGCAGCAGATTGCAGGGTGTTTTCAGAGAAACATGGTGTCTATCTGAAGAAAAAGTGGAATTCTTTCTTTTAGAAGGAACAGCAAGATTTCTACTTAACACCTGCTGTCCGAGTTCATAACCATTGACCTGGAAGGAGCTATGTAGAGCTAACAAAGGCAGCTGTCGGTCTCTTAGGGGTAGGTTGTGATAGTAACAGTCCTTCAGCCTGGTCTCTGACCGCTAGATTCATTCTGTCCTGTCTGTCAGCTCATACAGTAGAGGCTCATTTTCTCATTAGAAAAAGGGGTGCAGGACGGGCAGGTTTGAATTCCAGCATGTTAAGCATGATGGGAGGCTCAGAGCAGAAATATAAGTGTCAGAGGTTTTTCTGGCCAGGAGAATTCTTAGTGTTACATTAGTGTATTAACAAGATGTGACAAAAAATATAAGGGAATATGATGTATTAAATCTAAATAGAAAAATTGGAAGTGTGTTCCTTCTTAGTCCTTTTTTGTTGTTGTTGTTGTTTGATTGTTTTTGTTTTTTCTTTCCCAGTCAAAGAGAATGAGTGTAGCAGTATTGGTCACATCTCATTTCTAAGAATGCTCTAGCTCAAATGAAATACAGACAGCAACCCAGAAGAAATACTGCCCTTTGATACATAAATTTCACGACAGTTAGTGTCATATGCTCCAGAAAGCAGAATTAATTTGTATTTTAAACCATAGATTAAGAAGTAATAATCTGAGAAATGTGTTTATTTTAACACCTTGCACTGCAATATCAGTTAAAAATAGAAATGAGCAAGAAAGCCATCGGAAGGAAGTAAGCTGTAATTCTTTAGGAATAGTGACAAATTGGACAGTGCACCAAATTTAGCTGAATCTAAATAATTCTGCTTAAAAACAAGCCATTTAAGATTAGCTAAAGCAGGTAACAGACTGTATTCTGATGTAAATGACTTGGGAGTTAGGAGCAAAGCAGCTGCCATGCTCAGCTGATGTACCTCCCATGAATAGAGCAGATGCTAAATGGTTGGGTTCTTTTGCTTTTCAAGAGCTAATGTCAGCAGAACAAATGCTATGAATTTATGGGGGGTTCATAATTATTCCTTACTTAGAAGTCAGTAGGACATTACTGTAAGTGAATACTTCCTTCAGAATTGGCCCAGAAGGTTCCAGTGGGTATGCTTATGCACTTTAAATAAAGCATATGTTTTAAGTGCTTCTTTGGATTGGAGTCAGAGTTTGTAGAAGTTTTGATGTTAAGACAGTAGTACTGTAATACAGTTCAGCACAAGTGCAAACAAGCGTTCCTTATGTGACCCGTTTTCCACTTGGTTCCGTTGTGTGTATATTTAAGTAGTGATCAAGAAACAGTTGACTTAACATGTACTTAATGAAAGGGTTTACACACCTACACTGTGATTTAGGTTTACGAAACACTGGCAGCTTAATTTGAGATTTAATGAAACATCTGAATTGGAAATTACATGGTAGCAGTTTGGGGTTTTTTTTGCGTTTTTCAAGCTGACTAAAGTTTTCATTTAATGCTCAATTTGATATGCAGACTGACAGTTGGTTTTCTTCTTAGATATGATCAAGGATTTTGTGACTTCAGGAGATTTTGGTTCTCCAACTCATTTGGCTCTCATCAACGCAATCTACTTTAAAGGCAATTGGAAATCACAGTTCAGACCTGAAAATACAAGAACTTTTTCTTTCACTAAAGATGATGAAAGTGAAGTGCAGATTCCAATGATGTACCAGCAGGGAGAGTTTTACTATGGTGAGTTGGAGCTTCAGCAGTATTAAAGCTAATAAATCTTTCCTGAATAGATATGTTGCAGTGATACTCATTTGTGGTGTTGTCTGTTCTTTCACCTAGAACTTTAAATGTGGTGTTTGTCCAGTGAAATATCTCTGGTTTTGATGTCTTTTTGAAGTGTGTGTTCTTGTGTGTTATAACTAGATAGCCGCGTCTGTAAGGAGCTCTTTCTTGATTACTTTTTAGGTATGTGTGTGATGCCACATGGTGGATTTCAGAATGTTTATCCAGTAAATCTAACTTCTTTACAATTCTTGAGCTAGTCTTGCTTCTTGCTATATTTTTCTTGTTCTGTGCTAAATATTTAAACAAATATTTGCTTGTTACTGTTGTAGTATCCGTAGGGAGGTAAAATAGGGGTTCTTTGAACAGCAGAACAAAGGATTATTTTTATCTCGAGCTTGAACCCCAAGTGAGTTCTATAGTATCTCACACTGCAGTATTTTGCTCAGTCTCATCATTGAAAAACTCTTCTGAATAGAAAACCTCTGCCTGTTTCCATGAAAGTCTTGCAGCCTTAACAACTTTCATACTTCTGTCAAACCAATGAAAGTTAGGTTATAGGTTCGGAAGTGTGATTATTTACAAACTGTGTGATTGCTTGTTTCTGTAAGAAAGCAGATGTAAGCCTCAAATCTTATGATGAAGACACCAGTATAAATTTCATACAGAAAAAAGAGAGTAACTTTTGGTTCTATGCCTAGTAAATACTGCCTATTATTAACCTGTTTTTTTCCCTATCTCCAGAGAAAAGAAAATACTTCTACTAGCTTTTGTTGTTTTTTTTCTCTCGTAGGAGAGTTCAGTGATGGATCCAATGAAGCAGGCGGTATCTATCAAGTTCTGGAAATACCATATGAGGGAGATGAGATTAGTATGATGATCGTTCTTTCCAGACAGGAAGTTCCACTGGTATCATTGGAGCCACTAATTAAAGCCTCATTGATTAATGAATGGGCTAATTCTGTAAAGAAGCAAAAAGTGGAAGTATATTTGCCAAGGTGAGAATATGCTCCCATGTCAATACAAGGGGAAAGACTGCCTTCAAATTGATCGTAGTAGCAGAGTAGGTAAAACTTGAACACCTTGATCAAGCCTGCAGTTAGGTAGCACCCACATGAAGGTTGCTTTGACAATAAAGCCCAGGGGTTGTGCAGTACCAGGTGATGGTTGTTTGAGCAACAGATGAGCACTGTGTGTTTGCATCCCTTTCTTATATGAGTTATAGAAAGGAAAATTTCATCGTTGAGAATATAGCCATTCTGAATGATGTTCAGAGTATTGCAGAACTCGTTATGGCTAAGTTCCATTTAAATGGAAGCCATAGAAATATTGCAGGTCTGAATTAACAAGAGCTAAAATGTTTCATTTAGTTCCTAATTAGATTTCTGTATGCTGCTAATTTAAAAAGTTCTAATGGTGTGTGTCTATGTAGATACAAATGGTTGAGTGTTGAGAAGTAATTCCAATCAATTTGTCTTTTGTCTATTTTCTTACTTGTAATAACTGGTGCTTTCTCTTTTCTTAGAGGAGCAATAGAATAGCAAGATGTTGCTACCAGAAGGGGTGCAACTTCTGTCAGTTTATTTGTAGCCATAAGTTGTGTATGCTGTGTAACTTATTTGCTTACATCTGTCTCTTAGTTATCTTGCCCAGAATTCAGTTTCATCAGCCTTCAAGTATTCATGCTTTCCCCACACTTGACTTAGTAACGGAGTTGTTTACTACTAAATGTCAGTAATGTATAGTTGGATCATGATGTCAAGTGATCGTAATGATTTCATTAAAGTGTTTGTATAACAATATGGCATGAGTTTGATGTGGATCACTTCTATTTATTCTACTTTTTTGGCACTGTACAGTGAGTACATGGCAGCACTTAAAATTGCTTTAGATGGTGTTGAAATAATGTTTTCTTAGGTTGTTTTCTAAAAAAAAAAAAAAAAAAAAAAAAAAAACCCAAAACAAAAATCAAAAAGAAAACCACAAAAAAAACCCCAAGTTTTAAGTGAATTCTTTTAATCACTAAAATAGTTTCTTGTTGTCAGGTTACTTGCAGAGTTGAGAGGGAATTCAGACCGCTTTCAAGAAGCTAACTGCAGCTGAGCACAATAAAACAAGGCTAGCCAGGATAAATTAGGTTGAGATGCATGCTCCAATTCCAGTTCAAGGTGGAATTTGAGTTCCCTTTTAGGCTCTTATGCTGTCAGAGTAGCAAGGGAGCAGCAGCCTTTTCGGGCTGGTTTTGACTGTCCCCAGTGATGACTGTAAGAGTTCCTTTCTGTTTTAAGCAGCATTTACTTTGAAGAAGAGGGGATAGCAGCAGAGAGCTGCACTGCAGGTTTTATACAGACTGTACACTGTTCCTGTGATATTGATTTGTTTTTCTCTTGGAGCTTTAGGTCCCAGGAGCTTGCAGTATTAACAGTCCACTAAGATGCAGGGAAAGGGTGTTTCTCCTGCCGGCTTGGGCAAACCTTAATAGATGTTAATGAGAGGTAAAATATGAGGGTTCTTCCATCCCTTAAGCTTTCCTTTTATAATTTGAGCATATTGCAGCCTGTGCATCAGGTGCTGAAGTTGGACATCTCTCAAAGAATTTCTGGTGTGCAAAATTCACAACAGAAGTCTCTGCATGGATTATATAGGGAATCCATAAAATCTAGCTTCCAAATTCAACAAGCTCAGGCATCTAAAATTAAATACATGAATGTAAGTGAAAACATGTTATTTATGTTTATATCATGAATTAAATTTGTAGAGGTAGGTTGGGGGTTTATTTGGTTTTAACCAAAAACAGAGGCTCTAGGATTCTCTGCAGTAAGGTTCTCAGACATGAGTTAGAGGCCTAGGTTTTGTGTGGTCATAAAATGTGCCTATTTATTCCATCCACATGCTAGTCTGTCACTTTCGCCTAAGAATCTCAAAAAATGTGGTAAGCATTCCTGAATTAGGGCTATATAAAGCAAAAAACTTACAAGCAGGTGCTGATCACCGTCAGTATTTTCAGATTATGAAAGATGACTATAATGAGCTTGAAATTCCATATAGTAAAGCTGCAGTTCCCTTACAAAAAATCCAAACATTAATTGCATGCTCCCAATGTGTTGGGATTTCTGTTAGGGATTCAGAAGTAATCTGGAGGATTTTATCAGTCCTCTAAATAAAAACTTCATAAATATTTAATATTCTGACTCAGAAAGGCATGTTATGAAATGTGGCCTGCAGGCTGTGTCCACTGAGAAATTGAAAGCAGCAGTGGAATAAAATTAAATTTTTATATCCTGAAAGATGCTATACAATTATAAAGTGAACATTTTTAAAACTTAAACATTTGTAATAGGACCTGAATGACTAGCCAAAGCAGAGTTAATCACAACTATCCAATTTCTGTCTGCTTTATCTGTGTGCAAATGAAATTGTGTATTATTCCTCTTAGTAGCGAAGGAAGATTTGTACAGAATTGTTAAATTATTCTTTCTTGTTTTCATTTTCAAATCATTGTTTCCAGCTTAACTCAGACTAAAGTGATCAACATTTTAATCCACTTTTTGCATAGGAGTGACACAGACCATGAATCTAATTTACAAAGCTGTCTTTTTAACAAAAATTATTTGAAGAGCGTAGGATAAACTAGTATCTAATAACAGTGCTGAAGTCTGCAGATGTCTTAAGGATTGCTGCAGTATGCCCACCTCTCCCTAATGATTACCTTGCTTTTTTTTTTTACATTTAAAGTACCATATAAATGCCTTAGATGTTGAAATGATAATGCCCTATACAAAGCCTGAAGGTTCGGATACATAACTAAGGAGACTGTCAGTGATAAAAATGCATCATTCTATTCTAATGTTTGTGTAAGTTTAAAATTTCATGAAAATACCATAATTCTGTGCTAAACTGTTAGTTTCTCACTCTAATTCTGCTTCCTGAGCATCTCATTCTGTTCTTTGTTTCATATGGGAGAGATCCAAAGATGTTAAGCTGTTTGGACTTCATTTTGCATGTAGGAAGTAGAGAGACTTTACAAATGAACTGTGAAAAAATAAATATACAGGCTAACTCTCATGTTCATTTCTCCTTGACTTTGGGTAAAACCTGGTAGGCAGAGTTGCTGTCCTTTATGAATTCCTTTCTGGTCTGTTGAAGCATACATCAATGAACATGTATATTAATGAACCTTCTAGAACAGCTTAAGTATAGAAGATCTCCTCTTCATTCAACAGGCCAGTCATTCTGTTCTGGTCCTATGGTGAAAATATTTCATCTTTTCATCAGTGTCTATTTCTGGGAATTCCCTTTGTAGGTTCTAATGCTCCCACAGTTGCAACTATTCTTTGACTTCTGGTAATGAAACTTTTTTTTATATATAGTATTTTTAAAATCAGAAGCGCCTTGTTTGCCAAAAAAACATATGATCAGCTGGTTTATTATGTGCAACAAACACTGCAAATAATCATGTGTCAGGGCTAGTATCATGTAGCTTGGCATTTCCAAAGTCTGAGGTACAGTGAATACCTGGCTTGGGAAATGAGATTGAATGTCTCTTATGTGTTCTAGGTTATCAGCTTTGATTTTGAATACCTACATTGCTGTCTGTAAGGAATGCAGAGAAATCCAAATATGACTGGAGGATAACTCATACAAAATTTTTACGTCAGATTGCATAGCCTGAAATTAAATTTCCAAATGTAAACCAGTGTTATTATTCAAAAGAGGATTCTGATGTCAGCTAAAATATTTGAGATGTTGTTAATACCTTACCTGTAATTCTAGCTGAGCTTCATAGCATGTGAGAAAGGAGGGAGATAATGCTTTAAATAGTGGTTTAGAGTGGGGGTTTTTCCATATGACAAAAACAAAAGGGGAAAAGGGAAGTAATTAGTTTTATTTTTGTAAAGAGATATTTTGGTATTTATACAGCTGATGTGATATTTTTGGTGTCCTTTATTTGCATAAAAACTAGAAACTCACTTGTGTAGATATTGTAGAGACCTTTGCTCATCTCAATACATTTAATACTAACTGTGGTGAAATAAAAGCCAAAAAAGGAAAAATATACCACTGTGAAATTTTTATAAAATACATTTTAACATACATTTTTCTGTTCTGTTTGTAAGATAGATACAATTGGGTGTGTTTTTCAAAATGTTATAATATGGTTTTAATGTAGAAGGAAATATTTCTGGATTTATTCACTCTGGACTTATTCACTGTGCACAGTCAGGACTCTGTACTGGTTAATTCTAACTAGCATTAGGAATCGAATCTCAATTCTTCTGTCTTAGGGTTTTTACTTAAGTCTTTAAAATGTGTCTGGGCATACCTTACAAGTGTATAGTGAGAGTTAAAACTGGTCTGTAGTTTTGGAACCTAGAAGCCAGGGAAATTTGAATGAATAAGCAATTTATAGATTTGTCTTTTGAATCTAAAATCGTGGATAACATCTTGAGAGCATAGTTTTTGACCAGTAGTGTGTGTGTCCAGGGCTTTCTTAGAGAAGGAATCTAACAGGGCACATCCCCATTTTCTAAAATCCTATTGGGTGTTTTCAGGTCATCTCATGTGAGTACCTACATCTCATTCATTAAGGTAATGTCTTCTTGGATTTGGTTTTTTTTTTTTTGGGGGGGGGGGGGGG
>JANRGW010041256.1:17316-84711 GCA_024733675.1 Psilopsiagon aymara | reverse complement strand
CTCCCCCTCCTCCCTGGCAGAGCATGAGGCTCAGAAAGTCCTTGGCCAGACCAAACATCACTAAGCCATAACTGAAACATTGGTGTTATCAGTGCTGTTCCCAGGCCACAAGTCAAAAACACAGCACTGCACCAGCTACTAAGGAGAAAAAATGACTGCTACTGCTGAACCCAGGACAGCTTCATATTCTTGTAATATTTTGAATCAATTATTTGTCCTGCTAATGAGCAATCATTCTCAAAATATCTTTTGCAGCTCTATAATGACTAAATGTTGCCATGCTCTCAGTTTCTCAGGCAAGGAGAGCAGTCATTCAGTGGCAGTTTTAATAAAAACAGTTCTTTTCACAGTAGTTTTTTTACAAAAACTGTGATACATTTTTCTCACAGAAAAATTTACTTGTTTCCATCTCAAAACATTTGTGTCTATGATGTCTGCTTTTCACCAGGGAACAGAGAAAAAGCTGTATTTGAAAGCTGAGAGATTGACTCAAGTCCTTGCTTTGTTCCAGGTTGCCTTCTTGAACCTCCCTTTCTTTTCTGGGAGAATGAATATGTTACACATTGTGATGTTCCCTGACTGGTTCAAACCCAGTAAATTATTATTATTATCATTGTATTAATTATCATTAAATAATAATAAGTAGTAGCAGCATTGCCAGTAGTAGAAGTAGTATTATAATCCTTTAGTTGTATGGTCAGATGACGGTTTGATGAACACCAGGTAGCTTTGTGGTTATAGCTGATGAGCTGCCACTGGCCAAATCTGTCTTGGTGGGATACTGTACACTACTTTTCAAGAACAGTACCACTCAGAGCCCCCTGACCCTCCTGCCAGCTAATGTGCAGTCCCACCATCCCACCAGCTGTAGAGAGGTACAATAGATTTGAGGTATTCAGAAGAGTCCTTCCTATACTGATAAATTCCATCAAATTCATATAAATCTTGTACAGTATTTCCCCCACTGCCCATAGTTTTTTACAGGAGGATAGCATAGCTAACCATGTATCTGATTCATCATCTGTGCCATTCTCAGCACCATGCTCTCCATGTATCTTTAATGGCATTATCATCTGTTGTCTTCAGACCATTAATTTGGCAGGTTAAATTTTGATCTTGTCTTTCAGTGTGCTTGTTGCCTTTCCCACTGTTATTTACACATTTAGTTAGAATACAGATTTAGTAAGAATTTCATCTTCCAGGTCATTAATAAAAAGAAATGGAAAAATGGAACATCTTCCAAGTTTTGGTAAAAGGATCCACAGTTGGTAGCATTTATAATAAAGTAGAAGGAGAATCAGAAGTAATCCAAGACCTGAACTCACTGCTCCTATCACTACTTCCTCTTATAAAAAGTCCCTCTCCAGATTTCTTTTAGGCCCCTTCAGCTACTGGCAGGCTACTCTAGGGTCTCCCTTGAGCCTTCTCTTCCCCAGGCTGAATGAGATGAGACAAGTTGTCACAAGCACTGAGAGCCAAACACCTAAAAAAGGCTCCGGGCTTTTTTATCAACTGCTTTGGTTTCAGCTCATCCAGATCGTCATTTGGTCCTTTCATCCAGATTTGGTTTTCTGCCTCAAGTGAGTTAAACCAAGAAGCTTGTGTGAATCCCAGTGGGGAATGAACAAAGATCTGGGAGCTGAGGCCCCAGTGCACTGCGCTTGCGAATAAAATAACAAGTGAAAAATCACACCAGCACTGGAATAAGGCAGTTTGCAGCCAACTGTTGAATATGTAACACAGTCTGTCGAGGAATTCCGCTCCTGAGTAGCACTGTGGCGGAGGAGAGAGAGGGTTTCTGAGCTGACTGCCTCCTCCAACCCAGGCACAGAAAAGCCATGGGTTCAACAAATTTCCAGTGGGCTTTTGATGCAAGGCAGGAAGCTGTACATTAATGGAGCATGTGCTGATCTTTAAAAGCATCTTGCATGTTGCTGTCAAGAGCAAAGTTAATTTCTGATACCAAGCCTAGACTGTGGGTGAATAAAATGAGATTACAAAATTACTTTATTCTGAGAATAATTGTATTGCTGCCTTTGTGTGTGCATTTGAGAGGTTTTCTTCCTAATTGAAGTGTATGGAGAGAGCACTTCTAGCATTTGGAAATAGTATTTGCCAAGGACATGTGATAAGAAAATTGTGATAAGACAAGCTGTATACATCCTGGGGAGAAAAAGCCCTGCAGAAATGACCAGGCATCTTCCCATCTTCTCCAATTTTTATGCATATGAATAGTTCCCTAAATGCAATAATATTTACATGAATAAAGATGTCAGGGTTTTGTTAATACAACACTGTGATTCAGTATTGTATCAGACTGGAGAGTAATTTAGGGTGGCACAAAATCCTGCTAGCATGTTCTGGCTGTCAAAGCATGCTCTGTGTACAGGGTACTCACTGCAATTTGTTTTGCTTTATTTTGACCATCTAAATGTCACAGCATCTAATTGAAGCTAAATGTCATGGTTTTCCTCAGAAGTGAGAGATGGGTACAGGCTCTACTCCAGAATGGTTCAACTAACACCTACAACAGGTAGTATAGATTCAAGTAACTCTCTTTTACTGTTATTAATTAAAGTTGAGAACAAGAACTGGGAAAACTGACTCGATGCCACTGAGTAGGAAAAAGGTATTCAAATAAGCATCTGTTTCTTCTCTTGAGCTTTTCTGTTATGTGTGACTTCTGCGAAGCAGAGGTACATTTTCATTGTGAGTCTCAGAGCATCTATACACAAGACACTGAATGCTAGACATCATGGTTAGGAGGGAGAAGAGCTGTATATTATTAGACTAATGAGTATACTTGGGCAAAGCAGACGAGCTTTCCAGCATTCAAGTCTTTCTTCAAACAAAACCAGAAGAACTTTCTGTTCCTGCCTGCAGTTGCCATGGGAGCAGTTTTGAACAAATATGTAATTAGAGACGGTCAATATTTTTAATGAAGGAATGGCTTTCATTTCAGAAACAAACTTGTTTAGCACATATTAACCAAAATTGGAAATGAAAACATTTAGTCTTTTTTGATTCTGCTTTCCGTTTTCTTCTGCTGCTTAATTCCTTTAAGTGGCTGAAAATCTTACTTTTCCCTTTTCCTTGAAAATGAGCCTTTTTTAATAGAGGCAAAACATGTTACAAAATACGTGGATGAAAGAGTTGGTCATTTAAAACCAGTCCTTCAGGGCTAAATTCACGATCTTGGGACCTTCTGTTAGTGTTAATAATAGGGTATTTAAGTATCCAATATCCAAAATATGATCTTCAATGAGTTCTTCACCACTACAGTTTAAGGGCACCTGCATTTCAGAAGCCTTGAACCTGTGTTTTCCACAGTTACCAGAATTTGTGTCAGTAATTGTATGTCAGCAATCCAAAGTAGTCCTCTCTCAATGGGAGTGCATGGCTTGGCGTCTCATTTATCCTGAAACATGTTTAGCATCTAGAAATCAGATGGGGTGGCTCAGTTGAGCAGCTGTGTGCTGCTCCCAGACCAGCATATCCTATGTTACCAGTTGTGGGGCTGGGCTGACATGGGGTTTGCCAACAGACATGGATCACACTTGCTAGAGGGAGGAGCCAAGACATAGGTACTTTCTTATTTGAAATTTATTCTGTTTTTTTCCTTTCTGAAGCCCTCCTAATGAGTCAGCAGGGCTTTATGAGATAGGAGTAGTTTCTCTAAAGTAGGTGTTTTAGTGTTTCATCCTCAGTAAACACTCAAATGTATAAAAAAACCCTGACCTAGAAATCATGTGAAGATTTCTTGAACTTGAAGTCCTCCCCACATATAGGAATATATATATAAAATATATACGTTTGAATGGAGGCACCATAAGCTTTAAAGCAGAGGCATTCTGTTGAACCAGGCTGAGTTGTGACACTGTCCCTGCCATAGAGGTAGCTTTTGTACTGTCTGAATTCCCCCGAAACTGTAATGTAGTTGTCTCAAGTCCAAAATCTAATCATTCAACTGTCTGAATTTCAAATCAAGATAGCACCACAAATTAGTGGATGGAGAACAAAGTCGTCTGATGATTTCAAAGGTGTTTGACCTGTTCAGGACCCTTGGTGCAGTCAGCCTGAAGGGACGCTGAGTAACTACTTTACTCTTTATCCATTGATGTTAAGCAGTACCACAGACTATCATTTTATAACCATTGTTCTAAGATTTCTGAATGAATTAAAAATTTCTGGTAAACAGTGAGATTGTGGCACTGTTACACTGGGCCTTTGCGGAAAGCAGTTCACTTACTATGTTGCCCAGTTGCTGCCAGCTTGCATGCCCAATGCTCTTGCTCCTTCTCCAGCTTCTGTGAGCAAGGGCTGGGGCTGAGCCCCAGGTGAGTTAAGTACAGACCCTTCACAGGAGACCAAAGGATATTATGAGGCCAGTATGCTCAGGATATTGCCTTGCTCAGCTGCAGCTTGCTGTGCTGTGGGAGAAAGTCTTGGCTTTATCGCTGTAGACTGTGTTTATCAAAATGAACAACAACAAATCTGTTGACTCCTTTCATGACAGTTAATATCTACGGTGCCTAAAAGGCTATCTTGGAGATATATTTGCCAGGGTGTGCATGCTGTATTGCTGACATAAGAAATCTGCTAATTCTTGTTAAAGATGATGCTGTTCTGCCCAGGAACTTCTGCTGCAGTAGGCTGATGTGTAAGTAGTTACTCATGTGCCATGCAATTGCGTTGCAGAAATGAAATGTGTTGAGCATATCTTTCCATCAGTCCCCAGAGGAAATTGTATCGGGGTTTTTTTTCTTAGCTCTTCCTGAGGCTGGAATCAAATAGCCAGCAAGCTAAGTATGCCTATGAAACAGTGGTGTTACAGTACACATCTGTGAAAATTTCACTTGGAGACAGCTCATGAGCACAGATCCACTGATGTTAACAGATGTATCCTAATTGATATCCCTTGAAGCTCTGTTGATGATTCGTATGTTTCTGCTGTGTTGGTTTGGGGCTTTTTAATTTCTCTCTTTGCTTTAGCATAAACATATAAACACAAGAAATAAATACATCTGTGCATAATTTCTATATTGTAACTGGAAACAAATCCTCAGACTTAAAACCATTTCTGCTTTTTTCATCTTTGTACACAATCCCATTGACTAGGAAATGTTAATTTCATTTGATTCCCACAGCAGTAAAACTGAATAAAGGTCCTTTCCAACACTAACTATTCTGTGATTCAAACTACTCCTTAGGTTCAGACTGTCTGGTGATGCTGTCCAGCCTTGCAGGGTATAGAGAATTGCAGGTGGAATAGCAATTATCAGTCTGATACAGCACACTGGCATGTTCGTCAAAGCACAATTTGCATTTCTCCCTTTTACTCACTTTCAGTGATTTTTATTCTCTTAAATAGCAATTTGCTGTGTTTTAGTAATATGGACTTTGCATGACTTCCTTTGGTATTGTTTTGGAATAAACATGCCTACTACCACTCAAAAGGGGGGAAATGAAGCACAAAATAAATAGATTCAAGGAAAGAGAGAGTGGTCTTTCCAGCAAGTGCTATTATGCAGCATTTATCCCATGAACCTCAGTTATGAGTAGATGATGCCTTCCCTTCCCAACGAGAGGTGAGGAACAGCTGATGCCATTTCACAAGTGTCCTTTCCATGAAGGCCTGTGAGAGCAGTTGAAGGAAAAAGAAGGCCATAATAAAAGTACTTCTTGAGCATGCAGCAATTTGAATGAAGGACTGAAACTCTTTAATTTCAGATAACGCAGACTGATCATTAAAAAGAACATCTTTATTACTGACATAATTTCACTTATTCCTTGAGAACATTCCAAAAGTGCTGTAGTTTTTATGGCATTTTGAAACTAATCACTTAAAAAATAAGGTGATTGCAAAGAACTTAGTGTGGAATTGAGGAGTACTAAGCCAATTCTGCTACTCTATTTCAGTGAAATGTGTGTGGGGAATGAGAGAAGGATGGGAAATGAGTTTCTTTTCACTGAATAGAAACCTGTTCAAGCTGCCACGAGGTTAAATGGATATAATGTTAGATCTAAAATTCAGGAGTACGGATAGACTCATCCGGAAGGGATGCAGTGAGCATGCAGAGAGTATGAAAGCTTTAAAAAGCTGCATCTGGATACAGCATTCCTGAAGCTCTGTTTCAGGTGGCAGTTCTTGAATACCAATGGATTTCCTGGTCTAGCAGAGTGAGCACTGAGTCAGGAGTAAGCCCTGGGTTCAGAGTTATTGCTTACGTTGTCTTGGATGAGTCATTTCATGTTTTGTCTGAAGTGCTGATGTTATTAATAGCATGAAATAATGATATTTAAATTATTCTTGTTGATTGTACTTGATTGGAAAAACAGCCATTCTGGCTGGTTTTTCTTGAATAAAATCTTGATTTATTTCCACAAAGATCACAGAAGTAGCATTTTGCTCAAACTTCAAGTGTTTTGATTAAAAATAGGTCTCCTTACTCCCCATGGGATTGCTGTTCAGAGCTGTATTCCTTGTCCTGTGATATTGCCAGGGCTCACTTATGAGGCAACAGGGGAAGGCACATACATACTTTAGGTATTCCCATTGCATTTCAGACCATGACTACCAGGCTGTGCATATCACCAAAATGTAGCTTTGATTTAGGCTCAACTAGCAGAAAACCAGGTTGCTTCCTGTCTCAGTTCCTTCCCTTGGTCCATAGTTTTTCATGTGGGGTGCAGAAGGCAGGTGAACCCACAAGAGAGAGCCTATTTTGGGGGCTGTCTGGGATTCTCACTGTGCTACATCCCCATATCATCTTTCTGCTCCTCTGTGAACACCGAAATAGGGAGAGGGCATCTGATGCTGTGTCCCCAGGACTCTGCTCACCTCTAACATCCCTCTTTCACATCCTGTCCCTTCCCTCCCCCATTCCCTGGGTGCAGCATCCATTTCCATTTGATTTTTTCTAGAGAAAGAGGGGAAGATAGATTAAAAAAAAGAGAGAAAAAGAGAAGGAAAGGGAAATGAAAAGAAAGAAAGGGAAGGAGGGAGGAAGGAACAACGGAAAGAAGAAAGGAAGAAGTAAAAATAGGAGGTTACGAAAGGAAAAGAAAGAAAACAGAAGGTGAAGGAGAATGAGAAATAAAAAGCCCAGATATCTTTAGCAACAATGCAACCAGAGAGGCAGCAAATGCAACTCTGTAGTAGTAGCTCAGTAGTGCTCGCCTAGTCTGTGATTTCCCAGGTCTGGACAAGAAATGAGCATCCCTCTTATTGTCTTCTCCCATTTTCCCTTTCAAGAAGCCAAAAAAGCCTTAAATAACAGCAATTCTGGTTCTTCTGTTTTTCCCAAAGGGACAGATAAGTACTTTAATGCCATTAGAAAGACTGACAAATAAATGTAGTTTACGTTTAAGAGAATTCCTCTCTACAGGTGACGGGAAAGAGGTAAATAGCATTACTAAATTGATTTTCACTTTGTATGTTACGTTTCAAATGCTCTAACAGTTTTCCTCTCCTTCTTTGCATCTTTAAGATAGGGTTAAAAGATTTGATGGAGGTTGTTGCTATGGTGCTCATACCAAGGCGTCTGCATTCATTCCTCTGGATGTGGTTAGTGCTTGAAGGTATTTACATCTTTGTCTGTCTGAGCCTATTTGCTCTCTCAGAATTAACACAGTACACCCCAGCTGGGAGAGAACATGCACTTGGTTTTGCCTTGAGAAGATGCAGAGTAAATGAAATGTGAAAGAAAGTTCTGCAGGACTTTTTTTAACACTTTTCAGGTGTTTTCATAGACTCAAAATGTGCAGACACAGACATGAGAGATGCTGCACTTGGCAATGTCTGCACATCAGGGCACAAATTATTTAGGATTTTTAATATCTTTATGAAACATTACAACTTTCCAGCTGACATCACAAGGAGTTATTCCTAAATGACGTCATCATTGGGGCTTTTAGAGGAGGAAAAAGAAGAAAACCACCCCAACACAGCCTGAATCTGGTATGTTCCGTAGCTCCTTTGCCTGACATTAGTGGTTGTCTTCTAATGCTGATTTAATTTTTTGTGATGCAGACATTGCATAGGGATGTTGTTCTAGGACATCATCAGGTGGTCTCCATCCCTTCCTCTGGTCACAGGGCAGAGGAGAAAGCCTAAGGAATTCACAGCCCTTCACACAACTTGCCCCTCAGCCCTTACCAGAGGCAAGAGGCTGAGCTCTGAGTCCAGCCTTTGTGCTAAAGAGCTGGCAGTGCTGCTGAGCCCCATTGGTGACATTGGTGGCCTGTCCGTCTGGAGATCCTGCCCCATCAAACTCCTGCCCTTGCACACACCGGTGCCTGTGCACACACACCTTGGCACTCAGGTCCTCCTGAAGATGCAGCATAAGACTGAGCTTTTCTGAACACACTATCAGGTCCTGGCTGGAATTAGCATTACTGTATTTTAGAGGAATTAAAAGAGAGAAGTACACTGTGAAATATTGCATAATAAAACTGCAGTCTGTATCATCTGTAACAAATACCTTATATTAAAATATTCATCTTGGAGCTGAATCACATTTTAATCCAAAGGTGTTGCTATTTCTGATGGAAAGGTGCTATTTTTTTCTATATAACATGCTGAACTACACTAATACATGAGTGAACACACAGAGAGTGATCTGCAAGAGCTTGTGTTTCTGATGGCTATACATGTTCTTCCTTGTAATCCTCTGCTGCTCCTCCATTTGTGACCTGACGGCAATATCTGTCATCTTTTTCAGTAAGTACTAGCACTGGTTTTAGTTCATATGTTTGTTATCCTCCCTCCTGAGTAAATCAGACACCCTGGAGAAATACAGGCATGGTGTGAGATGTGTAGTTGTTCTGATTTAACATGGCAGCATTTTTCTCTGTGACAAGGAAATTTTCGTCACTGGATGATCTTATCAGTTCCAAAACAAAGGCTGTTTCCTACTGACCAAAAAGCCAACGAGGTCCTCATTTCTATAGAGAGGATGACATCAGGGGTGGGGGCTGCCTTTATTACAGGAGAAAGAACATGCATCAACAGGAATGAAGGTCGCTGTTGATGGTCTTGCCCTTGGTACTGCAGCCTAAGCAGATCACCTTGAATGCTCTCCTTGGAGCTATGTGTGGTTTAGGTCTTGGCAACAAGAAATTGTGTATCCTGGAAAGTTTATTCTGAAATGCTTTAAGAAAGGCTTTCACTGGTCCATTCAAAAATCTTTTGAAGCCAGTGCCATGTCCCCAGTGACAGCATAAGTTAGTGCCAAGGGGGAAAAAAGAAGTGGGCAAGCAGGTATCATCCTTTCCAAGATGGCAACTATTTTAACTCGCACACATTTGAATGTGTTTTCCATGTTTTCAGTAAGTTTCTCTTTCATCTGGCTCTCCACCCTTCTACCCATGTAACTTTAGCATTCGCAGCATCCTTTGGCAATGAGTTCTACAGGTCTATTTGCTAAGCAGCACATAACTATTTTTTGTTTCTGTAAATAGAAGTTGACATAGGACATAAATAATAGTGTGGCAAGTCCCTTCAAAGTGAGTCCTTTCTGTAGTCTGTCCATCTTCATCCTCAGCTGTAGCAAGAACTGCTCTCCTGAAGCCACATTCTTCCTCAGTGCATGTGGGAGCCAAAGGAAGAGATCTGAATATGAATCTTAGCACCACATGGCATCACTCAGTTTAGACATCTACTCTTAGCTGGTTTATTTCTAAGCTGCCTATCCTTACTATGCTTACTGTGCTACAGCTGTCTATGCTAACTGGAAAGAGAAGTAAAAGTTTGCTTTCTTTATAATAAATGTCACTCTGAAAAGCACCTCCCTGCAGCTGGGTGACTGACAGTGCTAGTTTTATCTCACTGTAGTTTTTTTTGCAGCGTGCTTATCACCACAGTGTCTAAACCTCTCACAATGCATCATCACAATCACTTTCTAGGGACAGATAATCTTTCTTTTATGGAAGGAGAGCTGAGGCATCCAAGGTCTGTTCTAGCACCTGGGAAAGCTGCTGACAAACTTGTTTGCTCAAGGTTGGACCAGGAATCTGTGGCATAGCTGAGAACAGAGTAACAGCTCAGTACCTGAACCTCTGGATCATTTCCTCCTCCTTTTTCATTATCTTTCCTTTTTTTTTTTTTTTTTTTTTTATTGAGTGTTTTCGCTTGTCAGAATTCACTGATTCATCTCTAAAATGATGGAATATTGAAAAATTTGGCACCTGTCATTTATTTTCTGCTTAATATTTAAATCAGAAAGTGCAGTTTCTAAAATGACAGATCCATGGGTGAAGGAACCTTTATAAGGTTTCATTTTCTCTGGGTTCTAAAGCACTGGCATCGTCAGACTATTTTCTTTCTTTGAAGCAGATCTAGTAGAGTAAGCTACCGTGTTTTTCTGCCACTTATACATCCAATATTTGTTAAAGGTTTTCTCCAGTGATAAATGACCCTATAATAATCTGTTTTCTGTGGCAACAGACCATGTAAAATTGGGTTTTATATGTGACCAAGAAATGCCATGTAGTAGCTGCCGTCTCATTCTTGCACGCTTATTTTGATTTTGGAAAGGTATATTCTCAGAGCTTTTATTTAGGTTTATTTCTCTGTAGGACAATCAGCTTACTTTGTCTAAGGTACTGAATGAGATGTCATTTTTTTAAGTGACCCTCCCCCCACAACAGCCCACAACATCGCTGTAAATGTATTTATTCATTTCCCCAGATTCAATTGAATACCTCCACTACTGAATTTACACTTGGTGAAACAAATTGTCATAGCACAGATGTTTTTCTAAATCCTTTTTCAAAATGGGACACAGTTCCAGGGGAGTGCAAATGATGTGGGATATGAGCAGGGATGATGGATTCCTGGATGAATATTGCTTAAACAGTCTTGAGAAATACTTAGAAACTACTAGAAACAGTAGCAACCATAGAAAGAGCTTGTAACTCAGTAGAGCAGTTCTTGCTGCTAAGTGGTACTATGGATTTAGATGGTACTACCCATGCATTTGCAAACAAGTAGAAGAGTAGGACAGAACTAATTTAACCAAAACAGTATTTTTGGATGATTATTAGCTGGTTGTGCTAAAATCTAGGCAGAGTGAGTCCTGAACAAAAGTGGTCCTAATGGAAAAGCACACAGTGTTTATTGAGAATTACTGCCTTCTGAAATGTGACAGACTACAGCCATTGCCTGAAATATAACAGTGAAACAAAGGCTCTGATTCAGAATTTCCCAATGACATTGGGATGCTTTTCTGTCGATTCAGAGAATTTTGGGTCGGATCATCTGTTATCTTTTCAAAACACATTTTGCCAGCCGTTCAGAAGCGCCTGGCAAGGCTGGGTCTCCTGACTGCTACCACTGTTCCTGGAGAGATGCTAGCTTATAACTCAGCCATAGTGACTGCCAGCAATTGAAACACAATGGCTTTCTGTCTTGTTTGGTCTCATAGTAAATTAACACTGAATTCTTTGGCCATTAAATCATGCAGGCCGCCACTGATATTTACTATTAAACTGCAGAACTGTTCACTAATCAATCATAAAACCCTGAAACAGAGAAAATAAATTGTTCAGATGAAACTATTACAAAATCTATTACAGCAGGAAGTTTGTTTCAGTATTTCAATTCATTTAATTAAGTGACTAATTCAATGAGATTGGGTTTATTCTAAAACACTGGTCTGAGGACTGAATCTCTGGGTCCATATATTTTATTTCTGTCATATTTTACTTCTTCCAGGTCTCCAAATCACAAACTTCTCTTAGCTGCAAGTTTTGCTTTGATGCAGACTGCTAAGTGCAAGTCTTGCATATATTATTTTTCTGTTTATTCCATGTAGGCTTAAATATCATAGAGTCATAGAATAGCTAGGGTTGTTGATGACAGAAGTTCCATTCTCTGTCAGGTCAGCTTGGGCTGAGGCTGTGGTCATCTAAAGTCAGCAGTACGGTAGACTTGTGTTGCATTTCTGACAGATACTTTCCAGAATACTAAATAAAATACAAATACCATCTTTTGGTGTATAAATAACTGGTAAGGCTTGAAGGGATGAGAACACTCTTTATAAACTTCCTTTTATAACATCCTAATTTTCTTTCACAGATTAGGGAAAAAAAAAAAAAAAGGAAGAAATGTGCACCTAAAATACTTAAAGTACTGTTGAGCTACTCCCATGCACACTCTGAGTAAATTGTTTAGCTGATGACTGGATTTAATACTAGACCTTTTCCCTGTGTTTGGTGTAGGCTCTACTGTACCGCAGCTCCCAAAATTGTAATTGAATAGGACTAGCCTGAGGGAAAACTTGCCATAACGTGGGGCCACGTTATTACAGTAATCATCTGAGAAGGAGATTGAAGGAGTGAAATGCAGAACATGAACCTATTTTATTCAGAAGTGTAGGT
Source organism: Psilopsiagon aymara (assembly GCA_024733675.1). Taxonomy (NCBI): domain Eukaryota; kingdom Metazoa; phylum Chordata; class Aves; order Psittaciformes; family Psittacidae; genus Psilopsiagon; species Psilopsiagon aymara. The sequence goes on along the minus strand of JANRGW010041256.1, from coordinate 72,330 downwards.
GCTTATGGAACCTGCGGATCATTGCTAACACTGCTAAGCAATAAACCAAGCAAATTAATCTCAGCATGATAAATGCATAGAATAGTTTTAGAAGAGTTAGAGTTTTGTGACTACTGAGATTACATAGTGTAATTAGTTAGTACATTTTCTAACCATAGTTTACATTCTTTTGTATATGCTTCTATTTCAATTATTTTTTGTATTGAATTTTGAAATACCCTGCAAAAATATTAAACATTGCCTCAGTTTGATTTTTTGTGTTCCCAAAAGAGAAAACCCAAAGTTTTTCTGTCAAAAAGAATAAAGAATTGCAAAAATTCATTTTTTTTTAAAAGTATAATCTAACTTGTTTTATACACTCTGGTCAGATCTGTCGCTATCTCAAACCTTCATGTCCCACATTGGGCACCACAAAGAACTGTTGTGGTTTAAGCCCAGCCAGTAACTCCCCCCCTTTCCTCCCTCCACTCCCAGAGGGATGGGGAGGAGAATCAAAAGAATGCAACTCCCATGGGTTGAGGTAAGAACAGCCCAGTAACTGAGGTATAACACAAACCACTGCTGCTACCACCAGTAATAATAATAGAGGGGAAATAACAAGGGAAGAGAATACAACCGCTCACCACCCGTGGACCAATACCCAGCCTGACTGAGCAGTGATCTAACCCTTCCGGGTCCCTGCCCCCAGTTTTTTACATCCTGGGCATGACGTTCTGTGGTATGGAATACCTCCTTGGTCAGTTTGGGTCAGGTGTCCTGACTCTGCTTCCTCCCGGCTTTCGCTTCTCCCTGACAGAACATGAGACTCAGAAAGTCCTTGGTCAGGGTAATCATTGCTGAACAGCAACTAGAAACATTGGTGTTATCAGCACTGTTCACAGGCCGAAAGTCAAAACCACAGCACTGCACCAGCTACTAAGAAGGAGAAAAAATGACTGCAACTGCTGAATCCAGGACAGTGAAAAAGTTTTTCTAAACTTGACAGGAGTCTTCTAGAAACTTTCTGAGCAACATTATACTTAGAATTTCTACTGAAATGCAGAGATCTAATTCAGGACCATTATATCTGCCATAGGCAGCTGCAAATTTCTGTAGTCCCACCTTTTTATCTCTATTTGTAGTGAAAATAGGGTGTGAATTTTAATTCTAGGAAATAAAAGATTAATACAGATGTGATTCCAGCAAACCTTGTTCAAGTGTTATATAGAATACGACACATTTATTTACATTTCAAGAACAAGTGTGATAACTGAACACCAACTATCCCCAGAAGTTTTTGTAGATGCTGCAAAAAACACTAAAAAATACAATGACATCCTCCAAGGGAATTCACCCCCAGGGAAAACTAGCTCAGTGGTGATACTGACTCTTGGTTCTGCCTTGGTTGTGTTTCATTCTCAGTATAAACTGACTCAGCAGTATTGTCCCCATCTGCCACGCTCAATGGAGCAATAATAACATTTGAGAATCACCTAGATACAATACTACTACAGGAGGAATGTTATTTCTGATATTATTTAAAAGCCTCTCTATCTGTCTCATTGGAAGTGTGTATTTCCACATTACAATTTGATATTCACAAGTGGTGTTTACACTGGATTTTTGTGATGTGATTAAAGGAAGGCTCTGTTAAATATTTTCCCATGTATGTTACCTGTTCTTCTTTTCAACCAGTAGCTGGACCTAAAGAATCAGAGGACTCTGTACTCCTACAGCTGAGTTCTGAAAGGTCTCTGTTTTCTTCTTGTACATCAGACCCCCAGGTTAGTATTCCCTCCTTGTCCATTTTAACTTTCTATTTAGACACTGTAGATCATATGCTCCTAGGGAACATCGTAACTCCCCCTAAGCTTTCAAACCTCAGGGAGAAAGTTACCAGGACAGAATACAGTTTCTAAAACGGGATGGTGATATCCTGGTCCCATGGGAATCAGTGATAAAGCTTTCATTGATTTCAAAGGGATTACAGTTTTCTTTACAGCTTTATGGTACTTTCTTTTGCTGTAGATGCCAAAAGATCTTTGATGGCAGCTGAATTTAAAATCTCTCTAAAAGATGACAGTACCAGTAGAATATGTCAGATTCATGTTGACCCTGCTAAGCTGGGAGAAGAAGTCAACAGCATCACAGCTGTGTTGCTTGGAAGGAGTTAAGGAGCAAAGCTGTGCTCTTCATCTAGTGTAATTCAAGAGAGAAAATTGTTCATGATGCCTAGCTTATGTCAGAGTCAAAATTCCCATGTCAGTGTTTCTGAGCACTGCCATGCATGAGAGGAGAAACTTAAAAATCTGTAAACTCTATGAAGATACGTAACAAAAAATGTAATATCAAAAGGATAACATTTTAAAAAGGAGAATCAAGAACAGTAAACACGGTTACTTGACATTGATGGCCTAGAAGAATAAAATATCTTTCATCATTACTTTTCAGCTTCCATTTATGTACCTTAGATGAAAGCTAAAGACTAGAAATGCTGTGTAATCTAGGCAAGTCTGCCAGACTTAAGAGTAAATTGAAATACAGGAGAGTTGTGCCTGTATGCACTGAAAGCCTAGAAGATACCTGAGAGTTCAATACTCCATTGGTTTTCTTTGTTGAGCTTAGCAGAAACGTGTGATTCAGACAAAGCCATCTACGCTATCTTTAATGCTGAGCCCAGCAAAATGTTAAAAATAGAAAACTGCTCCACAGTCATTAACCTTTTTCCAAAGAACTTTAAAGTTCTTTTGCAGATGAATTTTGAAGTGACACTTCATGTAACTGAATATGGAACAATAATGAATGCACGGTAACTGGGGATATTAGAACAATTCATTATCAGGCACACAGTTAAGAAAGTGTTATTAATATTGGCTTACAGTGAGAGTGCAATATCAGAATAAAACGTAAGCAGTCAGATCCAAAAATGCCTGGCTTTGCAGAGAGATTGCCAGGGGAACAGGGACTGGGGAAGAGGCCTCCAGCCCAGCTAGCATGTGTGGTGATGGGGGCCGGCATCAGCCCACGTGGGACAGGATGAGCTTGGAACCCCTGTGTCTCTGCTGGGCTTTGTTTCCCTTGCCCTCCTGGACTGCAGTCCCTGCAGTGAAATGTTTCTTTGTGAAAAGTCAGATCACTCCACAGCCTGAAGACATTTTACCTTTTATTAAACACCATACGCTTTGTAAGTTCAGCTCCTCCCTTAGGCTCAGACAAAACATTTTCATGCCTCAGGAGAGCAAGCTCTAACCACCAGACTGCTGGAAGAGGTAAAATTGTGGCACACTCCACATCTCAGTTCACTCAGTTTTGTTGTGTGTAAAAAGAATAGATTATTTCTGCAGCTGTAGGTAAAGGGGTTTGGTTTTATTCCCACCCTCAGCTTTTCCCTATTGTTTAAGAATTTATGTGTGCTTGCTGGTAAGGCTCCTCTTATGATCTATAATTCTGTGTTCAGAAATAAGGATCTCTAATGTTTGCTCCTGAAGTGCAAGTGAGAATCCTAAACAAGACATCGAACTTATCAGGTCATGCACTTGTGCCTTCAGTATCCACTGGGAATCAAAATTAGAGAAAGGCAGATGATGAATACCTGCAAAAAATACAAGGCTGTAGGAAGCAAATCTTAACACAGATATCTGAAAAAGCTATTAATGCTTATCCATTAAACCTCATGAAATCACCATGAAGGAAGATGAGAAAATTGGGATTTCTTTCACTTCCCTTCCTGCTGAATCCAGACATTGATTAAAAGACTGTGAAACCAAAAAATCCCACACTCCCTCTTTATTTAGGGTGTGATAGAATCAGCCAGCACAGCACTCATTTCTTGTTAGGCCAAAGCTGGGTGCCTGGTCCCTTCTCTGAGCTGCCTGAGCAGCCACTTCTCCCTGAGTAGGAGGCACAGCAACAGCCCATCCATATGGTTAAGTGGCTGCTGATTACCCGCAGGAAAATTGTTCCTAATCACTATCGGCTGTTCATTTTCACACAGCACAGGAGTGTTGTAGCTTATTGCACAGTATGTTTGTGGGGTTGTGCAAGTATTGTTTTGTTCCATCTTCTGCCTTGGGAGGGGTCCAGGACTTTGCTCTTGCATGCAGTTTCCCTTTCCCATCAGTATATTTTTATGAGCTGGAATGTTCTTCCGTTGCAGAGTCCCATGGCGTTTGCAGTCTGGGAATTGCTGCCTTTTGTAAATGGTTTCTGTTGGGCTTTTTGAGACCAGATGATGACTACTGAAATAATACATGATCCTAAACAAATAAAAGAAAAACTGGGAACATCCAGTTTTCGAAGAATGTGGAAACAAAGATAAACAAGCCCCATTTCTCTTTCTTGTATTCAAAACTAATGTGCACCCATGAGACATCTGAAGTAACCCACTCACGGCGTGTAACCTGAGCAATGGGTAACTTCAGCAGGACTTGCAGGCTCTGATTGTTTCAGGATCCCAGGGACATGTTTCTCATTCAGGGTTTGTAGCACTGGACTACAAGTAGGCAAGGACAGGGTGAGAGCTTTCATTTTAAAGCCTTTCTTCCAGTGTGAAGGTGGTTCTTCTGTTTCAACAGCTCAGTGGTTGGGGAACTCGCACTAAGGGGGAGGAATACTTGTTTGGTGCTCTCCTCTGACTGAGGACAATTTAATGCAGTATTAAAGGAAAGGCCATTAACCATAGGCAGAGGAAAGTTTTCACTATGGGTGCATTTGGTAGGACTCTTGTTGAAACCCCACTCCTGATAAGCAAAGGAGAAAAGAGGATGTTAACAGTGGAAGGGACTTTACCACATCTAAGCCCTACTGAGGATCTGAAAATCTTTGTTGCTATAAATCTGGGATGTTGCTTTTCTCATTACATGAATAGAAACACTGACCATAATTGCTGGCTGTTAAACAGTCCCCTGTAGAAGAGACAAAACCTTTGTGTAAAATACTGCTGGTTTAAATAAAAAGGAAAATCAGAAGTTTTCCATGGAGTCTGCTAAATTGCCCTTGGACTTCCAATGGTTTTTGTGGGCTCTTCTACTAATCCTCCCTTTTCTGGCACTCTGACATATTCCTGTTTTTCCATAACCATCTCTAAATAATATCTTTGTGTGTAAATCTCTAGCTTCTTCAAAAAGCAGACAACCAGAATTCCCTTGTAATTTCAAGCTGGTAGAACTTTTTCAGGAGAGCATGTTCTGTGAGATAATGAAGATTTGCAGAAATCCGCAGGTTCAAAGGGAATATTTCCATGAAATGCCAAGGGGAGCCTTTCCTGCCAGCCTGCTCCCGGTATCCATGACTCCTGGCAGTCCATCGGTCAGTTTTCCTGCCCTCCAGTTTTGGAGGCACCAAAAGCCCCTGCTGTGAGAGTGCTTTGATTTTTGTAAGTGAACAAATACACCTTCTGGTCCTGAAATACTGTGTTTGGGAAAATGATTTCATCAGAGCCGGTGACCTCTGAGTCTCTCATTCACACTCATAGGTTTCCTCAGCAAGTCTGGAAGATCTCTGTTCCCAGTAGCCCTATTTCCTCTTATTTCCCTTTATTTCTCCTTGGGAGCCAGAGAGGGATCAGATGTACTTTGCTGGAGGATTTACAGTGTTTCCTAACATACTAGGGACAGTGAGAAATCTGGTCTCTGAAAGAGAATATGACCCACTGGGCACCAGCTCCTCCATCCAGTCCTCAAGAATTTGCTCTGTCAGACTCACTCTCATTAAAGGTCTCTCCCTGCCTTTGCTCCTTCTCACTTACTCATCCCTGGGCTCTTCCATCTGTGCTCCCTTTCCCTGCTTGAGCTCTGCCAGCAGTCCCAGGCTCCTAGTCTTGCCTGTCTCTTGGCTGTGTCCCAGCCCCTATCTCCAGCCCAGCCTCCTCGTACAGTCTCAGATTGTAGCCTCTTTCCTTGGTTTTCCCTTCTTCTTTTCCCAGACACAGCTTTTCTGCCCTAGCATTTTCAGCTTTTCTCCTTCAGCACCACCACCTTTGCTCCTTCTCCTCAAGTACCAGTCCAGCTCTCTTGGTTCACTCAGCACTGTACAAAAATGCTTCATGTATCATGTACCAAAACCGGTTTTGGTATCAAACACCATTTTGTTTTTAGGTTTCTTAACATTTTACTGAATTTGATGTAACATGTTGGTGGGTCTTGTTATCACAGAGAGGATCAAGCACTCTGTGACCTATGTCCCTTCTGCTCCAGACTATTGGTGGTGACCTGGTTTTACCTGGGTACAAAATCTATCACAGGAATAGGGTAAACTGGGATCCTGAGAGATGCTTGTGTCTGAGGCTGTGGAGTGCTTGGCTTTGATTTTACACAGTTCTTTAGACAGCATGAATTTGGGATTGTACTTGTATGCCTTGTGTGTTTAGAATGTGCTTTGAAAAGAAGGCAAACTTTGGGCTTCACTGCAAGCTGATGCAAACTTTCTTTGCATCAGCTTGCAGTGAAGTGGGGACAGCAGACGAGAAAGGTGGCAGAGATGATGACAGCAACTTTAAAGCTGGGTAAAGCAAAATATACCTCTCTACCTTCATTCTCATAAAGGGGCAATAGGGAAAGCTAAAATTCACAGTAAAATTAATTTAGTTGAGCCATATACCGGGCTCGGATAGAATATTAATTATTAGTGGTTAAAACTAGAGAAAGAATTAAGCTATGTAAAGTACAAAGTGGTAGCCAAGCGACCAAAACCTACTGCCGGTATAAATGATGAGGTTTTATGTATCTGTTTGTGTTTAGTGGTAAGCAAAAAACTTCACTTTTTATTATTGACCATATTTCCTTTAGACAGACTGTGAAGAGAGACTCGATTCTGCACTTTTTTAGCACAGAGAGCTATTTACCAAGGTTAAGATCAGCCATGATAATTACCGTCAACATGTCAGAAGAAAACATTTTGATAGATTTCCATTCAGCAGCTTTTACCCTTTTACCTTAAAGAAAACACTTCAGCTGACACTTGCTTTTACGTTGCTGCTTTGATCTTCCAATGGAAATAGATCTATAAGACTAGAAGCTTCCCTTGCATCCTTTATATTGAAGAGACCTTTTCAGGCAACATGATTTCTTGATAAAAGAGCAAAGGACATCATAGTGCTCCTTACTTTGGGCCCACTGCACATTCCTTTCTCTCCTCTGCATTTTGTTGATGATGGACTATGTTACTGGCTGGCTGAATGGTGTTCACTAGCCAGTTTGTTTTGCATTGAATGGAATGAATTTTCTTAGCCTTATGTGCCCCATCTTTCCCTGTGATGCACACTTCTGTCCTTTTAGCAAAATAGAATTCTGCATGAGTGTTAATGAAGAGCTTTTACCAAGGGCATTTTGTTGCAAAGAAACATTTCTCTGATCTTCACTCGCTTGAAGAATTCCAAATTCTTCATGCAATGAAAAGGATCATTCGATGTGGTTGTTTTGAATAATATAAATTCAAAAGCAAGCCTCATTTCTAGTGCCTTAAAACCAGGAGCTAGACATTTTTAAATGTGCTTTCATAAAATGGTTGGACTTCCCTAAATAAATGTTTGTCATCTAAGAAGCAGTATAGTGAAAGACAGATCCAAAACCTACAGACATTAAGATTTGTTGGAGCGAATAATTTTCTCCAAACCAATGTGGGGAAAAAATATATGCCTGAAATACATCAAAGCTAATGCTGAAATAGAATTCATTCTCATTTTAGAAAGATGGAATTGAGAGGAGTTCCAGTCTCTCAGGATCCTGAATTACAGTTTGAACACTTTCATTCGAATACTGATTAGAAAGCAAGAACTTTCTGTCCTGTAGCTAACTTGAGAGCAAGTAATATAGATGTAGAACTTGAACAGCATGCATTTATAGATTTTTTTAAACTTTATGTAGAGTGTACAGCATGGATTGTTCTCTTCTTTACAGTCCTTTATATACTATCTTGTTTTCTTTCATTGCTTTTTCTCCCTAGTTGCAGATTTGTAACGTAGTCACGTTAATCTTGAATTCTACAGACTGAAAAAAGAAAGGGATATGTTCCTTTCTGCTCTCTGGCCAATCTCTTGGAAGGAAACATTTCAAGTTCCTTGGGCTGTGGAAAGTTCCAAACTCATTTCTTCTGTTTTCTGGATGAATTTTCTCAGTGCTGAGCTGTCACTGGTATTGCAGATCTAGGAGTATGCTATCCCTAGAACAGCAGCAGATCTGAGCTAGATGAAGGCGCCACTGCCTCAAGAGAGGTAGGACTTTCAGACATACCCCAGTGCTTATGTCATTTTACTGGTGAGCTCTGCATGTCTGACATGGCTGCTCAAGTCCCTGAGATGGCTATGTGGTCTCCCATGAAGTACCCTGAGGTCTCCCTGTGAAGTGAAAGAAAGGAATAGGCTCTCATAGGCTCTCTGGATTATGGAGAGAGGAAAAAGGGGCTTTGACACATGGGCATTTAAAGCAGGCAGAAATGGAGAGGTGCAAAAGGGGAGTTCAAGAGCTTCAGAAAATTCTGATGGAAACAGGCTGAAATTTATCTGCCTCTGGCAGCTCTTGATAGCAGGAGAGGAAACCCATTACACACAAGCTTGTTGCAAAAAAACCTTTCACTGTTAATATTGCACATCCAAGTAACAGTAAAGTATGTCTGGAGCAACACAAATACATTTAAATGTTTGGTTTATGCCTAGTCTTTTCTTGCTATGTCAAGGAAAGTACCCTTAATCAGGAAGACACAGGACTGACTTACTTAACAACAAAACATTATCAGACACCAAATACTGGGCCTGAGTGTTTTTCTGTCTCCTAGAAGCACTTCCGTGTCTCCAGCCTACTCTAAACCCACTTCTATCTTTTCTGGCAGGAAATCTGCAGATCTCAAATCCCTGGAGAGAAAGTAAGAAAGGCTTTATTTTAGAACACACTCACAGATGTGGCTGCATTGTATCTCGTATTTAAGCACCTTATTTAGCTTGGAAGATTGAGATAGTGATAGCAACCCATTGACAGTAAAAATCTGGGGTTTATGCTGCAAGTGTTTTCCTGTACATGTTTTCCTGTCCATTTTTTAACTTTTTACTTGTAAAGGGATATATATTCCAAAGCTGTTGGTGAACATGAGGCAGATGAACCAAGAAGTATCTCTTCCTGCCAGCCCTTTTAGCTGTAGATAGTATATATATATGACACGTAATGAGGATATCATGGTGTAAAAGATCACAGGGATGGCTGCATTATTTCTATGAAAAGAGCTTTGAAATGAGTGTCTTCAAGGAAAATAGAAGGATGTTTTCATCAGGTAATACATTTTAAATCTGGTGATGTTCATTTGTGAACTGACTTACAGAGTTGGTCAGAAGTGAGAAAATGTTCTATTGAAGTATGCTGAATGGAAAAGGCTCAATTTGTTATTCTCAGCTAACACAAATAAAGTGCTCTTTTTTTTTTTTTTTTCAAGGAATAAAACACAGTCAATTAATCTGTTCATACATATGTATGCTCTTCAACAAAAGCAGGGATAAATCTCTGTTATAGATACTGGCTCAGAGAATCAATAATCCTAGTCCTACCAACAAGTGATGGCAGTACAACAAGGTGGAAGGTGAAAATCTGTATTGACATCATAGTCAAGGTTGGAAGGAGAAAGGTCAGGGAATTATATGAATCACTGTAGTATAAATATGCTAAAACCATGCGATAAAAATAGCCCAGTGCTTTGTTGTGCATGTAGCTGTTTAGTGCATAGTGGTTGATTCTCCAAGGAAAAAAAAATCTTCAACTCCTTAAAAGACCTTTAACCAAGAAAAGTAGTATGAAACATGATGGTATGAAACACTAGAAGTTCATGCATCTTAAAAATGGTAATGCAGCTTCATATTAATAACTATCAGTCCTGCTGGGGCAATAGTTAAAAGATCAGTGCAGCTCACAGAGAAGTTCTTCCAGTGAGGGACAGCACAATGACTTAAAGACACAGAGAGCTTCATTTGAGTGGAAAGGTTGAAAACCCCAAGGGGAAAACACAGGAGGGTGTTTGCATTGTGTGTTGCCAGGAGAATGTTTGTTTAAAGAGGAAATGAATAACAGTGAGGATAATATGAAGCAAGGAAGGATCCAGAAAAAGCTAGTTGCGTGGTCATATCCCTCTTCAAAACAGAAGAAAAAGGCAGAATAAAATTAAAGAGTGGGAGTATGAAATAGTAATGTTTCTCTAAACACAGTTCACATAGTCTGACTGTAGGAATCAATATCTCTACTACAAGTTTTAGCAGATACTTTGTTTTGAATAAAATAATGAGAATATGGTAATGAAAGTTACTGCTATAATGTGAGAGCACACTCATCAGTTCTATACAATTAGGGGCATTTGTCTGCCCAGATTGAGTGACTATACCTCTTATTTCCAAAATAGCTATATTGTTTATTCAAATAGCTGTGCCTATAAGATGGCAAAAACATATTTCAGAAATCTCTTTAAAATACATGCTGCCTTGCTCTATTTGGTGTTCTTTCTTTTTTATTAGCTGTTCAGTATTAATGAGAGCCTCTGAAAAACATTAAGCCTGGTAACTGTGGTAAGAGGAATTCTGGCTACAAGGAAGCCCTCAGAAAGCACTCTGACCAGTGGATTTGGTGGGGCTTCAGCAGGCCCTAAGCATTTCCAAGACCCTTAATTCCTGGTGCTTGTAACTCAACAGTAGCAGTGTAGGTAGAAAACTTTGTCTTTTATCTGAGAGGCGCATTAGTGGGAGAAGGAAATGAGGATGCATACCTGTAAGTGGTTGGCAGGACTTTGGGATCACAGTGACTGATCTGTGTCAGTCCAAATGTTCAGCAGGGATTGTTTTCTCTGCTGTAGTGTTTTCATGCGGATGTTTGCACTCTCCAGCCTGGTGGCGTGGATCCCCCTGACAGACCATGGGATTCATAAAGAACTGAGGTGGTTCTTGTGAGGGGATGCAGAAGCAACAAGCCAGCTGTGATGACAGCTGTCATCCACTTTGCACACTTCTTCATTTCAACTCTTCATGGCTCTCTTGGGTTTCATTCTGCAGCTGCAGAGAGAAATCTTCCACTTGTACAATCTAACCTCTTGTGCTCTAACTGGCCAGAGATGAGCAGATGACAAGGCACTGCTGACAGCTCCTGGTGTCACTGCAGCCGGCTCTGTCTCCACTCCACTCCCTCCGCCCTTTCCCTACTCTCCAAGATTGTGCAGCCTGAGATTTCAAATATAAATAGAAAATTCGCATCTTTAAAGGAGATGTTGCATAAAATTTAATGCAGAAAAACCCCATAAATCTGCATTATACAGTTGCTCATTACATTTAATAAGCTGTTTTCACCGTTACCTGCTTCCCTGAACACTTTTTCCAGGTTATTTCTGGCTTCAACATACTTCTTATAAAGCAAGCTGAAACTGTAAATTCCCTGCAGTAGTGTCTGACTTACCTTAATGTGTGGATATAGTGTTCACTGTGATGGGGCTCAAAACTTGAAGCATTCTCTCATTACTAATTAACCACACTGAAGTTGTCCCAGTAACTTAGCGCATTGACTGGAGAATATTATCCTCACTATAGAATTGTATAGAAAAGTTATAACTGCTAATTAAACTGTATTGTACTTTTCCAAGAGGTGTTTCTCAAGTGCAAAATAATCACTGTGGGAAAATTTCAGGGATACAAAATAGCACACATCAAAACAGTGAAAAGTTAAGATGAAAAAAATTCTCCAGAGCTCTAGTTCCAACATCTTTGCCCATGAAATTGTCTATGACTAAACCTAATTCCATTGAAAAGAGCACTGGTTTACATAAGTCTTTATTCGTGTACATACATTTTAGAAAGACTTGCATTTTAGGATTATTCTCAGTTGTATTTCTCAGTATGGGTATTGAAGGTTACAGAGCTTTTGACATTCTTACTTCATTGTTTAGAATTGACTTAAAGAAAAATCTGGAACACTGAACAACAAAGCTGTCTGCCTTAACGTTATGATCTTAAGTCCTGAGAGGACTCATGAGGACTGTTTGGCTATTTTGTAAAAGATGGTTTAATCGATTAAATATATTCCTCCTTCCCAGTTATAAATTACAAAAAACAGGGTGTTTGTGGCTCTGAGCCAAGTTCATGGATGTATTGAGCATAGCTAATGTCATTCATTATTAAGGTCCTGATTGTGCTGTGTGTTTCCTCACAAACACGATTATAGCAAGTCAATTTGCATTGCTAAATGAATGCTAAAAATATCCAATCATTTTTCCCTGCTGGCCAGAAAGTAGTTGATCCAGTCACTAAAATACGGATAAACAGGAGTAATTACTCTGAGAGAAGGTAAGATGTTTAAGCACAACATGCGTAAGATCTTAGTTATTTAGCTACTGATATGCAACTACTAGTATTCTCTCCAGAAGAACTGCAAAGATGTTTTACAATCACACCAATCTACCATGGAGGTTTTTGTGTGGCACTGGAAGAATTTAGAAAAGCTTGACCGTTGTTTCTCGTTCAAAATTTACCACAGGGCCCATTGGCAGAATGTGCAAAGAGACTGAACTGCAATTGCCATGCAGGAAAAAGTAATTCCTGCTTTTCCTAGCACAACTGATGACTTTGACTCCAGCGGCTGCTGTAAGTTGGTGTTTCTTTTGCTGCACCAGAAGGCAGAGTCCATTCAGCCTAGCACTGCAGACAAGTGACTCTTGCATTCATTCGCTTCTTATTTTGATCCTGCATAGGTGAACACAGATGAAATCTGGGCCATTATAAAAATAAGGGGGATTATTTGCAGAACAGGGGTTTGTTCCAGGTCTGATCTTGTTAGAGCAGGGGAAGGCCAAGAAGATACCTGTGCTTTTTTAATTAAATGCACTTTGAACATTTCCTTGGTTTCCAGCTCCCACCAAAACTGCAAACGTACCTGTCCAAACCCTCCAAGCTTCTCCTGTGTTGGCAGACACTTTTTTCATAGCAAAAGTGTTGACATAGCTACCAAACAGGAAAACAGAAAAATGCCTTGGATTTTATTCAACCACAGCTCCTCAGTACTTCCCAATATACCAATATTTGTGTTTAGCTTAAACTGTCAGAAATCACTTTGAAATTGTGGTCACAGATTTCTGCAAGCAGAAAACATCTAAAACATCTGAAAGAATGGAAAGTAAGGGGGAATTAGTGCCTAGAATTTCCTTTACTATACATTTTGATGTCATTTTAAATAGTGTGCCAAGATCTATAATCAGCCCTCCCATCCATCCCACCCACAACCCCAAATCTACAGGAAAATCTTCTGGAATTATTTCATTAATCATTTTTGTCAAGACTACACATGAAAGGAGCCATTTGTATGTTATGACACTGGTAATTAAACATTTACAGGACAGTGCCAATATTTAATGCACAATGTAGAAGGAGCAAACTGAGCAGAAGGCAAACCTGGCAGAGTGAAACACGGGGTGATACAGTGGGAATGTGCATGTGTGATCGGAAGTGTAACACCGCAGAGTAAGTGGCATTGCAATAAAATGTAGCAGCAAAATGCTTTTCCAGCTGTGTTAGACTTCCTTCGTCTTCCCTGGAACTGAAATGAGAAAGAGTATTTTACCCTTGAAATGACTTGAAGAAACCAGATGAGAATTTGGGAGTTAAGTTCAGTGGCTGCTTTTGCAAGGCAATAAGGCTGTATAGGATAAATGAGTCCCAAGAGTTTCTTCTGGTTTTATGACTGCTCTGCTTTGTTTTCCCTCTCCATCTCACTGAGTCTTTTGTAAAAATATTCTACATCTTATTTTGGTTTCCTTCCCTCCTTTCATTAATGCTGGAAAGCAAAGCAGAATTCTGTGCAAGGGAATATTTTTGTGTAATTTCTCAGTGCTCTGATACTGCTTTTGCACATAAGGGTAAAAACTCTTTAAAGTGCTCCCACTCTTGTTAAAGTGATCAGAAATGTTCCCCTTTTTTTGATAAGGATTAGACTGGATCTCCACAGGTTGTCTCTGCCAGCACAAACAAGATTCATCTGACTAAATGTCACTGCACAATGCACATGTCCACATCTGAGCTGTGTGCACTGGCATACACTGACTCTGTGATGGCAGAGCTACACGGACAGCCATCTGCTAAAAGAGGTAATAAAGGCAGATCAAGTGCACCACATCCTAAAAGCATTTTCACCCTCTTCTCCCGCTTATTTTTGAATCCAGATTGACTAACAGCTGCAGATGAGGATACCTCTCTTATGTCTAAATCTGGAGGAGACAATCCCCAACCAAGCACTTCTCAGGCTTACTACCAGGCTGGTTGGCTTTTCCTGTAGTACTTGTTCCATCCTCACAAAGCACATACTACACAGAATGACCTCTCTTCTTCTGCAGCATTATAAAGACCATTTCCTTACAGCTATGTTAGTCAAAAGAAAATATGAACTATGAGTATAGGTTGCCCAGATAGATGGCAACCTATGACCCATAGATGCTCAGAGGTAGATGACTCAAGGTCAGGTTGGATGGGGCTCTGAGCAACTTGGTCTAGTTGAAGATGCAGCCCATAAAGCCAATGATATCTTGGGCTGCACCAAAAGAACCATGGCCAGCAGGTCAAGGGAGGTGATTCTCATCTTCTGCTCTGCTCTTGTGAGACTCCACCTGGAGTATTGCATTCAGCTCTGGGGACCCCAATACAAGAAGGACATGGACCTATTGGAGCAAGTCCAAAGGAGGGCCATGAAGATGATCAGGAGGCTGGAGGCATTCCTCCTATGGAGACAGGCTGAGAGAATTGGGCTTGTTCAACCTGGAGAAGGATCTGGGGAGACTTTAAGACAGTTTCCAGCACCTAAAGGAGGCCTACCAAAAAGCTGCAGAGGGACTTTGTATAAGAGCGAGTACTGCTAGAAAAAGGGGGAGTGGCTTTAAAATGAAAAAGGGAAGATTTAGATCAGATAAATGGAAGAAATTCTTTACCAGGGGTGGTGATGCATTGGCACTCACCGACCCAAGAAGCTGTGAATGCCCCATCCCTGGAAGTGCGTAAGGCCAGATTGGAAGGGGCTTTGAGCAAGATGGTGCAGTGGAGAATGTCCCTGCCCCAGGCAAAGGGGTTGGAACTAGATGCTCTTTAAGGTCTATTAAACCCAAACCATTCAGAGTCTGTGATGTCTTTGCTCATTGCAGGGGGATGTACTAGGTGACCTTTAAAAGTCCCTTCCAAAACAAACTGTTCTATGATTCTGTGAAGTTATGATTCTACCCTGGGTCTCCACAGTACAGCTGAGGGTATTCTCTGACCTGTGTAATAAGTAGACAAAAATAATAACATGCAGCATAAGGTTCATCTTGCAGTCAGTGGAAGCGCCATCGAATCTGGATAAAGCTGATTGATGCTATGATTTCTTTTCTCTGAAGATAGTAGAGTTGTTTGAGAAATGATCGTGTGACAACAAGCGTGAAATTGAAGTGTCTGAGTGAGCTTGCATTCATGCACAATACTCTGTGCAAACATACTTAAGTAGATGCCATCTATGGAATAGCCAGGCTTCTCTCAAAATGTGCTCAAGAGAGCACTGTCAAAGACACAGAGCTTCCAGCAGATCAGACTGCAAATGTTTGGTAGAATCCTGCAGAAAACTCCCCATATTTTTAATACAGTCACTAGTGAACTTCTTATACTCTAAAGTCTGTAGATCCTTCATTCTATAAACATTTTATCTCTAAACCCAAGCTTCTCTGTGGGTGCATGTGCAGTAGCAGGCAGCGCAGCCCAACAAGAGGTGATCTGCAACTGAGCAGTTGGTGATACAGGCCTGAGATCAACATGAGGCTCACTGGGGGAAGTTTACTTTCAAATATTCTCTCACTGGTTCCTGTGGTCTACAGGCCACAGATGGATGAATGGCATCAAGTGCTCTCTTGGAGCACATCTTCTGGGTTTGTATCATCCAAAAAGAATCTGATTTGGGTGCTACAGTATGAAATAATGCAGCAGAGCTGTAAAGTTGAGACATTAACTTCAAAAATGCCTTCCCAGCCTGAATTAAGGTGTTAATACAGATCCATGCTATGTAGCTGATGTTGTACGAGATCACCTGCAGTAAATCTTCTTGTTCAAAACAACTATAATAATAGCAGAAAAGCAAAGGTGCAATTGCCTTATTTTTTCCAAATGTTTTTCTGATTGGAAATTTGTACATGGAAGCCCTTAATAAATTACTAGCAGTACTTCCAAAAACTCCATGACTCTAATCTGTGTCACCTGATACATCATGGATCCTGCAGGCATTTATTTGTGAGTAGTGCCATTAATTTTGGTAAGATTATGCTAGTAAATAAAATCTTTCATTTCCTTGCAGGGTTAAGATCCAGGTCAAGATCCAAGATCATAATGCATTTCAATTAGAACAATAGAAAAGCAATAGAAGAATAGGTGTTTCCAGAAATTATGTGAAATGTAATCCACTTTTCTCCTTCCCAAGTGAAACCAATCATAATCACCGTACGAAGAGATGGACATGAGACAGTTTATTCTGGGCAATGAAATCTGTCCTATCATGAAAAAACTCTACTTCTTTACTTGGTCCTATTAAGGAAGTAGATCAACACCATACTCATGACACATGTAAAAACTTTACCTTAGTACTTTGTAAACTGCACTGGTTTTGACAGGAACACCATCTCATTTCATGGAGCAATAAAAATCTGTATTTTGTGAAAAATTTTAACAAAAATTACATATAATGTAAAACTGAATTTTAAAATAGATTCAGTTACAAAGAACTTTGTTTTGCAAAAGATAGAATGGAAACAATACAGTAAAAATAGATTATTACAAATAAAATGTTTTTCACTTCCAAAAGCCTAACTGACTTGTTTAAAAAAAGTTTAAATGAAATTTTCTTATGAATGGTAACCCTTAAAAATGAAAGCACAATAGGACAGAACAAGCATGCATTTATTATCAAAATGTGGAATGTACAAGTTGTAAAATATCATAAATGTTTGTAATTGTGAGAGCTGTTTGAAAAAAAAGGCTTTTTATGTCAGCAACACTTTGGATAATGTATTTTTCTTTCTATTCAGGATAGTTCTCATCCAGAATAGATCCATGAAAACAGAGACACATGTAAATTGTTCACATTTTATAACACTTAACTATGGATCTGAGCAAATTCGTAATGTTTTTATCTCTCCCTATTAAGCTGCTTTTAAACTCTGGCTCAGTCAGTCTATTGTTACATAAAGGTCTTTCTTTGTCATGGTTAACACACACTACTAATGTGTCTGATCCTGCATCCACTAAAGTCACTAGCAAAACTTTGACTTGGCCAGGGTCACATTTTTTACTACAAAGCCAAACACATGATGCTAAAGAACAATGTGAATACATTTACGCTGCAACTTTTCCAATGGGCTTCAATTATCAGAATGAAATACAGTGTTTGACCTATTTGACACTACATTCACATATTTACATCATACACTTCTGTTATAAACTCAACAGCAGGTGCTCAGAAACAGCTGTGTCCAGCTGTCTCACAAAATTCCATTTTAATTAATGGAGACAGAGAGGGTAACGTGAAGCCTTCGAGATAAAGCTGGCCCACACAGAAATTTGTCTCTTGAGAGTAGCCAGAAGCTTGGCAATCTTTGAGAGGCTGACTAGTGAATTGTTTCAAGTTTACTTCCAGGATTTTGAAAAGGAAAGTCACTCTTACTTATAAAACAGTGTTTCACTGCTGATGGTCATTTTTCCAGTGGCAGAGTCAAAAGAAGAGCTGGGATGTACGTGGAAAGTCTCAGCCAGTGTGCTCTGTGGCTTTGTCCTTGGCTGGGGATCCTGCTTTTGAAGGAGTTAGTTAGATGTCCCAGGATCCCAGGGGTGAAGAAGAAGGCATGCACAGAGAGGACCTTTCCAGGGTTGAAGTTTGAAGTGTGTGGGGGGCTGTAGCTCACTAGCTGCTGCAACCTCTTGTGCAGCCGTGTCCTAGTAAATTGTTGTTACGTCCATCTTGAAGTTTCTCGTGGCTCTGAAGGGGTGCCCTGCTGTCCATGCTGGAAGTCTGTCCACTTTGATCCTGCTGTCTTCTTAACCTGCCAAAGGTTAAAACATATTGATATGTGCTGATACTTGTATCAGAATGACTGCCACTGCCTGTCCTGTGGATACCCACATACACCAGTGTATAAAAAGTATTTCTGCACCATTTGATCTCTACTAACTCCTTGAGCCTTACAGCTGTTGTTTCTTTTAAATACTGATGACTGCTCCCTCCTAAATATGTGTAGTCCCGTCTTGGTCAAATCCTGCTCTCATTAAAGCCTACCATAAATAGCCAGCAGAGGACGGTTCTTTCTCTGGCTTTAGCACCTCTGCTCAGGCTCTAACTGGACTAAACTATGAGAGTTGTTGGCTGGGAAAAAAAATGGCAGTAAGCAGCTGCTTCCTTCTGCTGCCCTACAGAATTATCAGTAACCTCCATCAGTAAAAAAAAACATAAGATATTCAGTATGCCTCTTGTTATTAATTCATAGGCTGTCAAAACCTCCTAGGTGATTTCAAGGAGCAACAACAATCCTATGTTGTTTAAAGACTGCAAAGCTGTCTTCTTTTGACATCATTTTCTAGAGAACCGCAACAGCCCCAGAGGTACCAGTTGTTTTATCATCAAGCTTCTCAGCATTTCTGTTCAACAGTGATATCAACTTCAGTGATTTTACTGCGATTCATGTGATACACAAATATTTTCCTCCAAACATAGACACAGCGTAAGTACTTTCAAGAAGGGTGTCAAAATTCATGGGGAAGCTATGAGGTAGGGAACAATTTTTCTCTAAAACATGAGTAGTTGCTTTTTTGGAACAAATTTCCTGTTTGCTTTCTCAAAATGAGAAACAGCTGTTGGTGTATTCCTTAAAAAGGGACCAAGAGTTGGCACCAGAGAATACAATGGATGAAGCTCTTAGACTGATTATAAATGGTATACATGGTATACTCAAAAAAAACCATAGCAAGTAACACTGGCTATGAAGAAAATGCTCAATAGTGGAAAAGCATTCACGAACGAAATGCGAAGGGCCAGTTTCAAAGGGTAAAAGACTTCCAGGTGGCATAAAGACTATGGAGACACCACACTGAAGACTCAGAAGAGAATGCAAAAGGGCATGAAAATTCTAAACAGGGCAACAAAGGATGTTAAAGTAAAAATAATGAAAAACTGTCCAAATAGGTTGAGTTTAAAAGAGCACAAACACAGGCACATTAAAGAAAAAGATACAAGGCAGGCTGAAAAAAACCCTCAACAGATTAGAGAACAAACTACTAAAAGCATTTACCCTAATGGTGATTTTTATAAGTTCACCAAAAATATAGTGGTTGTCACTGAGCCTATAGGCCAATGGATGACTGAGATATTAGAGGATAGGATAAGAAATGTGAGACCCTAGCTGAAAACACAGTGGGTTATCTTCACCAATGTTTATGACGTGCAAGCTTAGAGGCATTCTATTGTTCATGAGAAATTCGTCCATCATCTCCAGTCAAACCATCAGTCCAACAGCTTTAGAACCAGTCATTCAAACGGATGTTGACAGAGCACCAAGATTGAACTTGAACCCAAGGACTCTAAGAAAATTGCAATTTTCTTAGACAACTGAATGGGGCATAGAAGTTACTGTTGAAGCTGTCTTGGCACCAGTGAACAGAACACAACAAATGTCATGGCATTTATTTATTTTTTTAATATGGTCTTCAGAAAGGGATTACTGGGAGAGTAATTGAATAAGAAACGGTCTTGAAACTCCTTAGGGTCTGAGCTACTGTCCTTTACAAGACTGGTGTTTATAAGCATCAAAAGAAAAGGCTACAGTGCTTGGAAACTCGTGTTGCAAACTGTGGCTTGCAAATCAGGTCATACTGCTAAATAGAGAATTAAGACAAGTTTTGGCTCTATGGAGATCTGAAGAATTGTTGTGTTGGTCTAAGACAAGCAAGTGTTTCTCCCTGAATTTGTTTATTTACCTGGTTCATAACAGAATAAAGCAGGAAAGGACCCATTTTAACACTCGCAATGGCACAAAGGCAGCATGTAAGGAGGACAGTGGAAAAAGCAGAGAAATTGAGCCAATTCTGAGTTCAAAAGATACCACTGAGAAGCCTCAATTTCCCACTCTCTACAGAGGTGATTTTGTTGTTAATTTATTTCCATTATTTTCTTTTATCCTGCTTCTACTTCCCAGATCTATTATTGAAGCATAATTAGATTATGAGGGTTTGGAAGTCTAAAGAAATACATTATCTTTAGCAATGCTTCATTGTATTCCCTTTTCAGACATTTGCTGTTTCTGCTTCTAGATTCACTACCCATATTTACAAGCTATTAAAGTAAGCAATAGGTTGTTAATCTAATGACGGACAAAAAATTAACTATTATTTAACTATTTAATAATTTATCAATCACTTTATTCAGTGATTAAAATGGCATTAAAGACTTGTCTATAAGGGGCTATTATGGACATGCTAACACCTAATTACCAGTGTGCCCTGGGGACTGCAGATTTGGACTAACAATCAGGAGGTGCAGATTCTGTTTCTATGCCTGTCACCATTTGGACAAATTACAGCCCTTTTCTGTGCCTCAGCTTCTCTCTTGGCAAGTACAAAGAATATAGTGTGGTGAAGCTGATGGGGAATTACATTTGTACTGAAATCTCACATGGTTTGGAGGTCTAGCCATAAATCAGAGCTGGGCAAGTTGTGGCTAGGAAATCGAAACAAAAAGAAAATTGAAGCCATGTTTGGTCTGATGAAACCTTCTGTTCTTATCACACACATGCTCACAGCAGATTTTTCTAGATAAACTGGTGACAGAGCATGTTACAGCCTTCTACTTGCAGCTCTTAATTAGGCAAAGGATGCAATGGGCAGGAACATGCCAAGCAATGTGGGACTTTGCTTCTAGTTGCAAGTCTAGAATGTGATGCTGAGACAGCTGCTGCCGAGAAAGATGGAAGCTTTGTTCCTTTAAGTACTCTTCTGTGCCTCACAGGTCTGAATGAAATGGAGAATTTGGACCATGAAGACTCAAAGGATTCACACTGACACCTGAAAGAACAGCTTCACCTTTGGCATTGGTAACTTGGAGTATGATGGAAAGTACAAACAGTACTGTTCAAGCTACTGGTTCACTTGAACTTTATATAACAGTATCAGCATCCTGAGAAGTCATATGTTTTGGTTTACCTTTCTGACCTAAATAATGGGTCAGAAATGGTTCAGTGATAAGCAGGTGGTAGTCAGGTGTAAACTAACAATTTTTGTCATTCCAGCCCATTTTCTGGATCATCTCACCCTGCAGCCGCAAAAAGACTGTTCCCTTGGTTTGGAGCTGAGTAAAAATGTTCACGACACCCACAGTCTTTCATGCTTTAGCCAGAAAAACAAAGTCACTTCCTCAAGCTCATGCAAAGCCTTACCTCTTGCAAAATCCCTTTTTTAAGGTTTATAGGAGCTCATGGGCGTCAGGAAAAGCTTGCACGCTATGAAATCAGGGCAATTTTTTGGCAGTAGTATATAGGTCCTGCAGTATGCACAAGTCTTTTCAAAAATAATGAGTACGATACTTTTCAAGCTTCCTCCATTATTATTTTTTTTGTTACCTTTTTATCATCAATTGGAGACGATGATTGTGGAAAAGTTGATAACCGATCATGGTTTCTGGGACAACAAGCAGCATGGCTTGTCATCCGGCTGACACTGCAGGTAACACAAATGCAGTTTGATATATGGACACTTAATTTTCTGTCTGCAATTTTTAAAGGTTTCTCTTATAAATTGGTTCTGACTGTGATCCCTTTTTTTGTGAAAATTGAAGAAGCTGTCAGCATTTCACAATTATAAATGAGTGCTACTCTTTCTCTTATGCCTCTCACCAAGATTTTGCTTACTAGTTCTCATTTGCCATGTTTTTATCTAACTACATTTTTAGTGAAAGCTAAAATAAAGAAGTGAGCAAAGGATCCTGATCAGGTTACTTTTAATTGAATAAACATATCTGGGAAGAGTATTTTTGCTTTTCAAAACAAAATGTGCACTAAATATATCAGAAAAGAGTGAAAATACTGATATTTGTTTTGTTTTAAAAAAAATAACAAAAAGAAGCTGATGAGTTGATCAGAAATACAGTAAATTTGCTTATTTTCCACTTTTCTCAGTGCAAATCTTAAGGAAACATGCTAACAAAAAAGAACTCTGGGATACAATACTCTTGGATTGTCCACATCCTGTTGGTGTGAGCTGCAGATCCTATCTGGTTGTCTTATGCTCAGATTTGCTTCCCAAGGAATCCGGGTTGCAGGATGAGGAGCTGGCATATGGTCAGGACTTATGAACAGAGAGAAGCTTCTGGCCAAATTCTGCAAAATTTGCTGATTTGAAAAGAAGTTCTCTGATTTCATAGCAACATATGTAAGAACTAACTGGTACAGTAATCCTGCACAAGTCTAAGATACCTGCTAACCTGAACATCTGCCAAACTATCCACTTCACATTCCCTAGTGGTATCCAGAATGACTGTCATGACAGGCAGCAAATAGAGTGCTGCATGCAAAAGTCATTTCTGTATTTTAGACATCAGTTGCATTCACACCACAAGGTAAAATGGTGCAGGAACTGATGCCTGGAAGCTAAATGGGGCAGACTGGCTCTCATCCTTATAACTAAACTCTAACCTTCAAACCAGAGTTGCTGCATTCCAGCTGCCCCCAGACAGCTTTTGGTCTATGCCAACCTCTGAAACATGAAGAGAATTGCTTCAGAGAGTGAATGTGGCCTTAGAAAAATTATGCTAGGAGCCATGCTAACAACTGAGAAGTATGGAAGATTGCCTATATCCTGCTTTAAAAAACAGACAACAACAGTAAGGTGGAAAATTAAGGATAAGGAATAAAAAGGAGTAGAGAGAGAAGGAGAGTTAAACACTGAAACATGAGGAAGGATCCAAAAGAATCCCAACTGTGGAGATCTAATTAATTAAACTAATTATATAAATAATTAAAACTTAAATTATCTCAAAAACCAGCTGTATATAGCTAATGGTCTATTTTATTAAAAAAACTCTTTACACCTAATGGAGCAGCAGTAACCATGGCAGAGTTAATAATGGGCTTTCCTTTAGCTTGTGGACAGAGTGAACTCAGTGATGCTGCCAGGAAAATAGAAATCAATGAAAAGTGTATGAATTTGCTAAGCATTTTCAAGTAAACAAAGAAGGCACAATCTGATGCTCTGTGCCAGAGGAAGTTTGGAGCAGACTAGGGCAGACTTAAGGGCTGACTGGAATAGAGTCAATGCTCATCACTCACCAGCATCAATGCTGAGCCACTCAACTCCAAATTGAAAATTAGTCGATAAGCTCAGATAATTTCCCCTTGCTTTAGAGTCTGCATAGAGAATCAACGTGTACAGAGAAGCTTCAAATGCAACACAGTGGGACTATGTGTTTGTGTAGTAGCAGGTGTGCATTTCGGAAGACCTGGGTACAACTAGTAACCTCTTCAAATCTCTAGCTAGTGTGGATGTCACAAGTCTTCAGCTCGTCATTGATAATGTTTACATTTACAACCTGCTCCTTCTTGGCCTCCTACTCCACAGCTGGGTACATATGGCTCAACTGAAGTTGCCCTGCAAGAGGTGTTTGGTGCCATACAAGATACCCTTGACTACCTGACACTCAGAGAGAGCAGGCATGTGCAACAGCAGATTAGAGATGACCTGTGCTTGTTGGCTTGGCAGGCAAGCATTTAGTTTTGCAGAGATGAGCTGAGCTCAAAACTGTAGGATGTATTTTATGCCTGTAAACTGTAGACAACTAAAAGATTAATTCAAGCTCTCTCTACAGGATAAATAGAGGCACTAACATAGACTAACAAGTACCAGTCTGTTATCTAATTACATGTGTCACAGATCAAACTTGGGAGATACAAGTCTCTCCTCACTGATTACTAAAGGAGATTAAGCTAAACAAATGATTTTTAAATTGATCACTTTAAAGGAATATGGTGTTCTTGTACCTTTAGAGAAACAGCTATACCTTTCTTCTCCGAACCACAGATTCAAGACCCTTCCTGTCTAGCAGCTGTATATAGTTGCCACACACTGCACTGCTTAGCAGAGCCAATTTACTTCTGGATTAGAGCTAATTTACACCCACACTGCTCAGGCACACAGAAATTGAATGGTCCCATCAGCCTGGAACACAGCACACACTGCTGAACACTGCCAGGAGCTGGGTAATGAAGTCACTGAGGAGCACAGGGGTGCAATTGCTTGTTCATCCATGCAGATGTGCCTGTAGCATATTCAGGCTCTGGGTTTGCCAGCAATAGCTTTTCTGCATGACTCGAGCTGTACCTTGAAAAATAGTTTGTTGTCTGAGTCCCATTTATTTCAAATACTTTTGAAAACCTTGTGTGCACTCTTTGGGGTAGGAGCTCTTCTGCACCTCATTGATATTTAAGTCTGTCTCTGACTGCAAACATGTACTCTTGGTACTGACTGCTTCGACAGAAACAATCACAACCTCTGGTCTGTTTTCCTAATACACTGCTATGTATGTGTTTTGATAGCTCAGTAGATTGCCATGTAATCATTCAAATAACTCTGTCTTAACTCCATTTAAATTTAAATGACTGAGACACAGACTAAAGTTATGCTGTATTACATTTGAATGTGAAAAGTAAAATTTTGGAGGCAGTATCCCCATGTAGCACAGATGTCTTCTTGTACCACAGACACTCATAACATTAACTCACACCCTTTCTAAATATCCTGGGGGAAATACGCTTTTACCATGGGCAATTGATTCAGGTTGATAGTTCCTGCTGAGTAATTATGCTCAGTAAATGCCTGTGAATATAATTTTCTGTCAACCAGCAATTTATAATCAAGCATAATGGGTTCAGGTGCACATACGGAGTGAGTGACATGTGAAATACTAGTATGTGGAAGTCAAGTGACAAATCATAATGGGCTCTGTAGCATGTTGACCTGCTATGTCTTGAGACTTCAGGTTTACTCTGTGATTTGGTAAAGCAAAATAGGAGTGAAGATATAAAGTAAATAAATGAAAGCATCAAACGACGTGCAGCCATTTAAGGAACTAAGACTAAAACAACCAATTAAAATTAATATTGAAGCCCCATTCAGCCTAGTAAAATAACTCTTGGAAGTGAGTTATTGTCCATCCAGGATCAGATGCATCCTAAACGATAACTGCATAGTTCAGCCACATTTTAAAAAGTGAACTAGTTTTCCTCGTTTAGATACTTCTGTAGATCCAAATATACAAGGATATATTGGAAAGCAGCTATAAAATTTCCCAATAATGTATTGGTTATTAGACTTTGTGGGACCATAGAGAGAAAAATTTACTTCTAGTTAGCCAGAATCTAGTTTAAAAACTACAGACATTTGGCCATGAATAAGGATATTTCTCAGCAGTGTGGGCCAAAACTCATTCTCAAGACATTACATTCCTAGTCTGCCTTTGGTGTGTATCTTGAAGGATGCAGGGTCATCCTTTTGTTCAATTGTCAGCAGATGGATAGGTTAGAGGAGTTACTTTGAAATATTCTCTTTCTTTACTCTTTCTGGTGACAGGTAAAGTGATTCTTTGGGTCAAGTCCAAATGAAACATAAGGGGAGAAGGATAATTCTTCCTTGCACGTAGAGTTAGATCTCCTTTGCTGGAAACATTCTCAGCCACTGCCATCCTCTTTGAGATCTTAGACCCCATAACAGGAAGATTTCAGAGGAGCTGGACTGAGGAGTCTTATTAGTAGACAGCAGATCACAAGCATGATTTTGCTAACAGACTGAGAATTTAAAGACAAATAATACTAGGAGGCCTGTGAAAGCTGCCTTTGCAGTGAAGGTGATGCATTTCTACATCTCTGTGGAATGAGTCTGTGAGCCCATGGGAAGCCTGCACTGGAGCAGAATCCTGGCAGGACTTGTGGCCCTGCAGGGGACCCACACTGAAGCAGTCTATTCCTGAAGGATTCCATCCCATGGAAGGGACACGTTGGAGCAGTTCATGGAGAACTGCAGCTTATGGAAAGGATTCATGCTGGTGAAGCTCATGAAGGACTGTCTGCTATGGGAGGAGCCTCACAATAGAGCAGGGGAAGACTGTGACTAATCCTACCTTGCAGAGGAAGGAGCTGCGGAGACAACATGTAATGAAGTGACCATAAACTCCATTCCACTGGGGGAGGAGGGATTGAAAATCGGGAATCAAGTTGAGCCCTGGAAGAAAGGAGGGCTGAGGGGAAGGTGTTTAAAGATTTAAATTTTATTTCTCATTATCTTATTCTGTTTTGATTTGTGATAAATTGAACTGATTTTCTGAAGTTGAGTCTGTTTTGCTCATGATGGTAACTGGTGAGTGATCTTTCCCTGTCCTTATATTTGACTCACAAGCTTTTCGTTACATTTCCTCTCCCCTGTCCAGATGAAGAGGGAAGTGATAGAGCAGCTTCAGTGGGCACCAGAATCCATCTGGGATCAACCCTCCACAAAAGCCAATGTGACTCTGCCTCATTACTGGGACCTGATAAAAAACATTTTCAGCTGGGAAGAGACTGGTTCAGCCCTACGCTTCCCCTTGCAGCAGCAGGGTTCTAGGAATCTGAGCCTGCAAGTTTCCAGGGTGTAAACACAGCCTGCACTAACCTCTCTGCTGGCTCATCTCTCCCCACCTAGACCTCATGCAAGATTTCTCTGCCAAAGTCCAAAACTTCAACTCACAAGAATCTTTTTGTAAAGCCTAGTTAACCACGCAGCTCTTTCATTCCCTGAGGGATGGAGCTCCCAAAAGGAGACTTCACAGGTAGTTCAGTTGTAATCATACAGCATAATTCATAGCCTTTCTTTGACCACAGAACCACCATACATGACGGATAGGGAAGGTGGGTGCCTGACACAGGGATCAACAGAAGCCACTGCATTTTATGCCAAGCCATGTAGACCAGTCACTAAGGTACACCCACAACAGGAGTATCATGCCCCAGGTGGAACACAAGAAAATTATCTCCACCTAAGCTTCACAACCCTGAGATCTTCCCAGGGAATAAGTGCCTTATGTCCCCTGAAACACAGCAAGGGACAATCTGAATCTTACCTAAACCTCTTACTGCCCTAAGCCTTCTTTACCTTCCTTATTTCCAGAAACAAGACATATATGTACTTGACGTATATATACTTCCATAGATGCATACATATACGCATAAACATGTACATTTTGTTGTGCAACTCTTGTATTATTATGAAGTCTCTATACAGATGGGGACCTTGTAAGCAGTGAAAAACCATGAAAGCACATACCCAAACATTCCATCTAACAGAGACTCCAGTCTCTCT
Organism: Psilopsiagon aymara; assembly: GCA_024733675.1. Taxonomy (NCBI): domain Eukaryota; kingdom Metazoa; phylum Chordata; class Aves; order Psittaciformes; family Psittacidae; genus Psilopsiagon; species Psilopsiagon aymara. The sequence goes on along the minus strand of JANRGW010041256.1, from coordinate 44,981 downwards.
TACTGGCCCATTCAAGACACTAGTGGACAATGTCAAAGAATAAGCCAAATGGAAACTAGTATCTGCTATGGCATTTCCTCCTCACTTCTTGCATTTCCAGACTTCCTAAACCAATGAGTGCACAGGAGGTCTTGTGTCTCATGGACCTGAATAGATTTTTTGCATGAACTTTGAATTTTTTCTAATTCTCTTCTGATTATTTTTGTATCTTTAGCATCCAAAGCGCCACTCAGTGCTGTGCTGAATTGCACATGAAAGTGTGGTTTTGTTTTCTTTTAAACCTGCAGATAGCATTGTGGCCTTGAGTTACCCGAAAGAGTGAATAACAGTTGCTTAGTCGTTTCAGTAAGTTTTATAAGCAACCAGAACTGTACACAAAATAGGAAACAGTTGTATGTATAGGAACATACAGCTTCCTGCACAAAAAAAAAAAAACATCTTGATGCTCATTTCTCTATAGCTTTGTTTGCAATCTGAACGTAGTAACACCTTTTAGTCTCCAACTAAGCACTGTGCTATCCACAGGCTTTACAAAATCTCTCTCCTTCATAACTTAAGCTAATTTAGATTCTACTGTCCCAAAGATAAAGTTTAGATTATTTTCTTCCTATCATATTTGCATCAGTACTGAATCTCAGCTGCCATTTTCTTGCTGTCCTGCAGCTCAGAACCATGACTATCATTTTCCACTGCTGCTCCTTGCAGTCAGATTTAATTTTGACTAATCTGGTATCATAAGAGGACTTTATCACCTCACCATTCACCTTTTATGAATATAGTCAAAAGATACTCGAAGTATCATAATGATTGGCAATAATAATGTTACTGCCTTGTTTCTTCATTGCTTCAGGAACTGGCCTTAAAGCATTTACTTAAAACAGGTGAGTTCAGTCTTCATGATTCATTCTTAATGTATTGATGCTTGTAGCAAGTGAGAATTTACACTAGTGCAGTTCATGAAGACAGATGAAGAGAAATCATGAAGGTAACCCCTTCTGGTCACTGAACAGTCATGACATGTTAGGCAGTCTTCATTTAACAGAGATATGATTTGTCCCATGTAACCTATTAAAAATAGTATTACCTGGTGCTCAGAATCTGACAGGTTTGGTTCATCTCCAAAGTCTGAGATGTAAAAATGAAAGTTTTTCTTTTCTCTGCCTATGAATTGACCTTTTGATTAGTTTTTATGAGGCGTACTTGTGTTTACCAGAAAAGTAAACAGAAAGTCAATGGAAACAAACTGCTGGCTTACCATGATGAGAATTTGCATCTGCTACCCTGATCCTTCCAGGACCACATTTCAGTACATTGAATGCTCTGATATATGCACCACCACACAAACTTTAATTCCCAAAATTGGATGCCCTTTTGGTGAAGTATAGCTGCTACCATAATACAGTTACTTGCTTTGGCCATTTTTCCAGGCAGGATTCGAAAATGAGGTTTCAGACACTCATTAGCTTTTTAATTTTTCCTCTATGAAGACGTGAAGGGAACAAATTATTGAAATGATGGCTTTTTGGTGATCACCGTTTTCCCTTAAAAAAGTGAATTTGAAAATATGCCTACAGAAAGATTACTAGCTTGGACGTGCTATGCTCAAATCTTTAGGCAGCTTGGCTTGGTATAATGAAGAGAGTGACATTTGTACTGGTATTTCTAAGCCAGTAATAATGAACAGGAGTCAAAGGCAGAGTGAAAGGGCTTATGTGACCAATCATTAGCTATTAGTTCTCAAAACTAAACCAGATTAAATCACCTTCTTTCTAATTAGGTGAAACTGCAGAAGCAATCTCCAAAAGCAGGCATATCCAATACAAAAGGAACAAGAAATGGATCAGTGAAGAGCAGCCACTTGAAATACTCAGAAAGAGATGGATTTAAACTGAATTAAGGTCAGCAAAAGTGGCAAGAAAAGAAAGGTTGTGTTGTAGGCTCATTCATAAAGCATTCAGATATTATGGGGATTATGATAATATAAATATCTCCAGGGACACTAAGTGACATAAAATACGTATTAAGAAAAGTATATTCAGTAAGTTATATTGCAAATCATTATGAATATTCAATTCCAATCAAACTGAAATGAAAGAGCACCCAGGGACTCTGGATTTGAATCTGAAAGACAGTTGAAAGGGGAAAAAAAAAGGACATACAAAGAGAGCAATAATAAATTTCATCTTATTAAAAATGCAGAGAATATTCAGTAAGCTCTTCACCTATGATATGGACAAAATCAGACAATATAATTTTAAGCATCTTAATATGCTTAAAATATGCTTCCTCAACTTCTGTTGTTCATTCTGGGAACAGAGAGCTCTCTCTTCACCTAGAACTGTTCAGTACCTTTTAGAAAAGAACCAGGTATGGCCAAATAGTAGGAAGTATGGTAGGGAAAGAGAGGGAAATGTGAGGCAGCCATCTGTCTGCTTCAGTCTGTGGCAGAATTTTTTGTATGGCTGCATTGAACAAATACTGAGAAGAGAAATAAGAAGTACTAGCAGCTTAGGAAAGAGGCCAGCCTGTTCAGATCAATCTCATGACAATGCTATTGGGGGATGTTAGTGTTAAGTAAAAAGTCTCTGCTTTCAAAACCATTAGAAAGATTTTGAATGTATCTACTAGAATTATTGAAGCTATGCATTTTATGCCAGTTTATTGCACCATTGCAATTATGAAACTAGTTCTGCAGAATTCTAACCCATTTTCATGTATACTACAGATGCAAAAAACATATTCTACTCAGTAAAAGGCAGCTATATGATTTTACTTTCATTCGCTGACTGATAATTTTGATGAAAAATTTGTGAAACATCTAACTGAGGAGCAGGTATTTCCTGTGTTTTCTCCTGCTCTTTGTTTGCTCATTTCTTTAATCTTAAAGACATCTTTCAGGGAGAAGATGTGGCTCAGGACCCATAAAGAAATATGATTCCACTGCAAGCAAATATTAAATCTATTTCTTCTTTTTTGGCTATTTCAGGTTTTGGGCATTCATAAACAGATATAAGATGATGTAAACATTCATTTAGCGATAATGCCACAAAAATAGCAAAATTATCTGTGCTCAGCTTTTTCATAAAGCTACAAAAATAACATGGCTTCATCTCTACAATATTGCTTCCACACCCCCCACCCATCCTCCACCTCCAAAAAAGTATTGAAACTGTAACCTACAGCTGCTAAATGGGATCAGGTTCTTGAAAAATTGCTGGTATGTCTGTGGGAATACACATTCAGATACTGTAGAATTGGTGCTGCATTTCTAGATACGGTAAAGCATCTATCCATAGAAATAGGTTTAAAACCAGGAAAACATAATTTATTAGCAAAATTCATGTACGTACGGCCTCAGCCTGTGCTTACAGCCCTGAGGGTATAGAAAGGTGTAAGGAAAGCCATGATGAATTGCTGTGGCATATACTGCATAGCCTTTTCCCTCCAGTATAATATTATCTGAGTCTCTCATTGCTCTTATTTTATGCCCATTAACTTGAATTCTCATTGCACTTCAAAATTTTGACCTCTGCTTCCCCCCTTATTAACATGTTTGTCTTAGAAAAGTATTACAGAAGTCAGCTGTGAGAAGTTGACAACCCCTTTCCCAGTTTTATTTGCAGAAGTAGTTACCTGTACTGACTAACAATAAGTTAGTCAACACTTTTTAATTAATTAATTTTTAATTAATTTCTTATATCTCACAACTCTATTACAAAGGCCTGCAGATACAATTATGTCAAATAAACCCACTGAGTATTCTTGGACGAAATGTAAGATTTGAGCAAAGGCACAAACAGCTCTCCTGTTACGAGCTATATCTGTTAATGCAAATGGGTACATAGTGGCACCAACTCACACACAGTAAACTACATGAAATGCAGTGTATTATCAGACCAGGAAAACTATTGGCACTCTTGGGATTCAGACTTGTGTCTGATATAGGTTTAATATTTAGCTCTGTTGAAATAAATTTTGTTTTTATAGTGGTGAAGTACGAATAGTGTTTACAAGTCAGAGCACTGCAGTTCATACTGTCAAAATTTCACAACTTATTACTTCTCTTAGTTTCATTTTGTGAAAAAGCCCCTTTTATTGTATTCCTTTTGCTTATTTGCCAACAGTTTCTCTGCAGAATGACAGTGATATTTACCTTATCTCTTTAACATAGTTTGATCACAAACACTTCTGCTTGCTTTCAGAGATGGAAAAACTACCAAACCATCACACACTGCAAGAAGAAGAAATCAATGGAAATCCAAGCCCTTTAGACCATGTTGCTCTGATCATTAATCACTTTTTCTTAAGCTGAGAGAAAGAAAAAATAAATCTCAAATTCATTTCAGTAGTGAATGCTAAACAGGCATTAAGAAATGCACTTACTTCTCTCTGTTGAATATGATGAATTCTTTTCTAACGGTTTCCAAGCACTGCTGCAGGTGTACGTTCTTTAAAAAACAGCATGAATAAGTTCATTAAAAGAGACGGAATATCACAGACAAAAATCAAAACAACTGAAACAATACTGAACAAAAAGGCTTATGAATGGATACTATCAAAAGGCGTTTTGAAGGCTCTTCAAAAGTGACAGCACAATCAATCTTTTTTTGGAAGAAATTCTCCACAAAGAATTTTTACATCTGATAGCTCTAAGAAGAGCAGCTTGCATGAACATTCAGAATCATTAAAAACATCAACAGAGTTCTTAAAACCTCACTGAAATGAGAATTCAAGTCTGGAAAACTAATTTTTCTTATTTTTCCCTGAAGTGTAGACTGTTTATACAGTCAGTCATTCTACATGGGACACATTAATCAAGACTGCAAGAAATGGCTTTAAAACATTTCTAAATAGCAAGCTTTCCACACTGCACAGTTTGCATTTTTCATATTATCAGTGGATAAATACTCTCTGTAACTATCTGTCCATGTGTGGGAAGTGTATTTGCCAACTGGCAACACTTTTTCATAGTTTAAATGAATATCTGAGTGATTCTTAAAAATTATTACAACGTAAACATTCTGTCACTATTTGAAATACATGGTTGCTTTTCATCTTGCTTTGGAGACCATTTATGCTATGTGCAAAATGACAGCCATAGAGACTGAGTCTGTTTTCAGAGATGTCAAAATTGAGTCTTGATAATACTGAGTTTTTCTGTTAAAGAATTTAAATGAAATGCCACTGATCGCAACCACAGTCCCCAGCTTACCAGCGGGCAGGTTTCCTTGGCTCCATCTTTGGCTTTGTTTTTGGCAAGTCGTTTTTTCTTTTTATGGAGAGGTTTGGATTCTAAAATCATTTCTTCAAGTTCAAATGTAGGATCACAGTTCAGCCTTCCTTTCTGGTACAAATGGATTCAAAATTACTCTTTGAAGCATCATGGTTTTTCAGTTTGCCCATCAAGTATTAATGCTATTAAAAATAATCCAGCTTCACAACCACAGTAAAATGAAAACTGTCTTTTTAGGCCTGGACTGATACTTGAAGTTTAAATAAGGGAGATAACATAAAGATCATAAAGCAATTACAAAGACTTAGATCCTCTTCCTAGTTATACAAAGATGTACTCCTAGAGTAGCTCCAATTATGTCACTGCAATGAGAGAGATTAATCTGGTCCAGGGCATTCATCAGAATATGAGCTAGTGCTGAACAAAAATGACAACTGCAATAGTGCAGGAGGGAAGGGGAGTATTTCTAAGACATTACTTATTAAAATCTGCTTTTCTGAAGGGTTGAAGGTGGATTCAATCACCTAGCTCCTGTCCATGGTAACAAAGGAAGTAGGGGGCCTTTTTTGTTTGTAGCATTTATAGAAAAAAACAGTTCATAGAGTCATGGATTACCAGGTTGGAAAGGACCTCAAGGATCATCTGGTCCAACCTCTCTATGCAAAGCATGACCTAGTTTAGGTGCTGCCACACACTGTCCCGCTGAATCTTACGTGTCCAACACCAGGGAACCCACTACTTCTCTGGGAAGTTTATTCCAATGGCTGATTGCTCTCACTGTGGAAAATTTTCCTCTTGTGTCCAACCAAAATCTCTCTAGGAGTAACTTGTGCCCATCGCTCCTTGTTTTTTCTACATGACTCTTTGTAAACAGTCTCCATTTTCTTTGTAACCACGCTTTAATTACTGGAACATGGTAGTAAAGTCTCCCCTGAGCTTTCTCTGCTCTAGGCCGAACAAACCCAGCTCTCTCAGCCTTTCCTCACACAGATCCCCAGTCCACTGATCATCTTTGTGGAACTTCCCTGGACCCTCTCCAGCCCATCCACAACTTTTTGCATAGCAGGGACCAAAACTGAACACAAGCTTGACAAGCACTACATAGGGTGGGACAATGACATCTTTATTTTTGCTGGTGATGCCCTTGCTGATGGAACCCAGCATGCCATTGGCTTTCCCTGCCGCAGCAGCACACTGTTCACTGATCTCGAGCTTGCTGTCCACTGGGATCTCCAGTTCCCTTTCCACAGAGATGCTCCCCAGCTGGGCAGATCCCAGCCTGTGCTACGCTCCTGGATTTTGTTTTCTCAGGTTCAAGGCCTTACACTTGTCCTTCCTGAACTTCATAAGGTTCTTGCTAGCCCACTCTTTCAGCCTTTCCAAGCCATCCTGCAGGATGGCTCTCCCTTCTGAAGTGTCTGCTTCCCCTCTCAGTTTGGTATCTTCAGTAAACTTGGGCAGGGTACATTTGATCCCATCTTCCAGATCTTTTATGAAGATATTCAACAGACTGTGCCAAAAGTCGATCCCCTGGGGACCGCACTGGTTACAGGTTGCCTGTTTGAAAAGGAGGCATGTACCCTCACCCTCTGGATGCAGCCGGTCAGACAGTCCCCCACCACAACACAGAGCAATTGTCTAGACCATAATATATCAGTTTCTCTAGGAGAAAGCTGGTGGAGACTGTATTGAAAGCATTGGAGAAATCCAGGTAGACAATGTCCACTGTTCACCCCACAGCAACTGAGCAGGTTACTTTGTCACAGAAGGATATCAGGCTTGTCAAGCACAATTGGCCCTTGGTGAATCCATGCTGGCTTTTCCCAATCATGTGCTTCATTTCAATTCACTATGCTTTTTCTTACCCGCTACTTACATTACTTAAATATTCTAAATTCTCCATTTTTATGTTAATTTATGATGCTTGAAACAAATATTTGTTGTATTAGGAAGTACTTTACAGGCATGTTGATTGGAAACATTTTTATATGGTCATTTCCTTCCTTGATTCTTTTCAGATTCTTCTTTAATTGTTTTCAGGTTCTTGATTCTTTCAGATCATTTCAGCATAAAAGTTTACGGGAGCATAGTTTATGACTTGTGGGTTTTTTCCTTAATTTTATTCATTAGTGCAGTAAAACCATCTCATGATGACATTTGGGATTGAGCTCTTCATCTCCTGTTTAGGGGTAAGAGCTAGGGTGTGGCCAGAAAAACTGTGGTTCAGCTCACAACTTGGCATCCTAATTACTGGGTCAGGATTTTGCTGCTCTTTAAGATCAGTATAACCTGAGCTCCTTTCTTCTCATTTTGTCAAATCATAAAAATAAATGGTGCATCTGCTTGGATTTTGTGATGGAAGATCTGAAAAGCAGCCTGTTTTCTTCTGAGAGTTCAATCACATCGTTGTCACTGGCAAGGTGGAAGTACTAAGATAAGTCATATATAAATGGCAGATATTTAGTAACCAAAGACACTAAGGAGTAAAACCACATCAGATACCACTTGCATAACTTGTGGTGTCCTATAATGAAACATTTGATTTAGAGATCACTCCATCATTTTATTCATAGCTAAGTCTGTATACTCAAAGTATAATATTAAGCTTTCTGATGCCTTTTCCTGCATAATATCCAGTAGGCTTTAATAAATTTTTTTTTTGTTTTAATTAATGGAAATTTATGGCTTATTTATATTTCTTTATAAATAAATTATTCTTTAAATTTAACCAATCAATTCCTTTTTTTTTGAGCATGTACAGTTTTTTTTTTGTTTGAGCACTTAAATGCATCACTTTAATGCTGAAGATTTAAAAATTAAACCAAATAATATTGAAGCAATTTTTTGCTTCTTTTATCAAATCTCTAAGATACAAAAAAACTACTAACAATTTGTAACTCCAAACTGAATAGAAATAAACTAAGTAATGAAGAAAGAAACACATGTACTTGTTATGCAAAAACAATGTTTATGGAATCAGACAACACATGAAGAAATTAAACGATAGGACCTTCCTACCACAAACCTCCCATGTATCTTCCAGTCTGAAAAAGGCAGGCAATCTCCTGACAAAAACAACATGCTGCCAAAATGTATGAGACTCTCTAGTCATACAGCTACCCCCAAATCCCAGCCTGTGTTGGGCTTAATTGGCCCGCTCACCAAAGCTTGAAAACCAAGAGAGATGCTATTGCATGGTCCCAGTTAGGGAAAGGTTTTGCTGGTGCAACAGAGAAAAAAGTTCTCAGAAAATGCCTGGCCAAAACAGGTATTTATGTTTATGAAACAGTAAAGTTTATTATAACAAAGAAACATGCTTGAACAAGAGACCTTGACTCTTGCCTTCTCACTGTTTTTCCTAGTACACCTGATCAAGCAGGAGGAACAAGCCCTGCAGTATCAACCCCTGTCCTGAAGTGCCTGGTAGGGCTTGTAATGGGACTTTCAGATTAACATAAGTAAATAAAAGTAACATTTTATTTCCTTTTAAATGTAGAATATTATTTTGCCTCCAATATTATATGTTTCTGCCAAAACACAAATAAGGTAAATCCAAATGAGAATTGCTGTCTGACAGATGTTTAATGGATGACAGTTCAAATATTTCAAGAGAACTTAGTCTTTCTCAGTCTCCACGACATTCACCACTGTCAACATCAGACACACAGACAAGCCACTTGGCTAATGGAGGAGTCCCAGACACACTGGTTGTACAATTGCTTCTGAAATTACATTTAAAGTTTCTTTTTTTTTTGCCATTCTTAATAAAACAGGAAACTTCTCTGTACTTTCTCAGTAGTAAGGTGCCCTCAGAATAATCTAAATCCAGATGAAAAGAAGCAGACAGTTCTTCATGAGAACTGAATTGAGGAGCTGGGGTTACAGGCACAAACTACCACACACTTCTTGTGCTACAGCTCTGGGTGTATGCCAGCTGGATGCAGAGAACTTGCAGTCCCTTTATTGGATCCTATTTTCACAGCCAAACTGCCATACCTCACTGCTTGGGAGGCAGGCTTAGCAGGATGGCGCACATCCCATTACCTGGAGTCACTCCTGGACTGAAGCTGGCTTGAATCCAGTTCTCAGGGGCAGAGTTAACATGGAAGATACGGCCCTATGAATTGAAGTGTGATTGGGAGCAAGAAGGAGACCAAGGAGATGTCCGGGAAAAGGGAAACACTGGAGCAGCAGCAGGAGCAGAGAAGAGAATTGCTATAGATAGGTTTCAGTAGCTGGTTTCATTAAAGCAGGTTTAAGTCCTCTCTCTTGACTTTGTGTCCTAGGACGTGCCTGCGCACATATGGGCTTTGCAGAGTCTGGGACTCCTCTGGGTCCTCAGGGATGTTGTAACTTTGGGTATGGGATCCCTGTTTTAAAATACAAAGCAGGATTGTGAAGTTTCCTGCATGCTGACAGCTGGATGAAATTTCCATCTTAGAGTAGAAGATCTAAATTATTTGTTGAGTTTTGTCTGAGAAGGAGTCAAGCCACACCTCCAATATCTCAGAGAGCTGATCTAACTTAGAAAATAGGAAAACAGGAAAAGCGGCATTCATTCATTTTGTAGATCCACACCACCATGAGAATGGAGCTCATTGTCCACCAGTCCAGGGATGAACTTTGTTCTGCGGTGCTTTTCTTAGAATAGCAACCTGAAAGAGCTTAAGGGCCTGGAATGGAATAGCAGCTACTCAGAGCACAGAGGTGCTGAATGAGAGGGAAGGAGTCCTGGCCTTGGAGTTTCACCTCAGTGAACATTGTTTTAAAGTGCCTAAGAGGGGCCAATGTCTCTCTTCATCTGTTGGGCTAGTTACCTGCTATACTCCTGGTCTTTCCCCAGGCTCAATAGAGAGAGGCCCTGCTTGCCCACCAGCAGCTTTCTTCTCCTGCAGAATGCTGCTGCCAGGAAAGGCTCCGGTCAGGTGCCAAGAAGCACAGCAAATACTGTCAGCACTGTCTTGGCAACCTGCCTGGCTGCCTTTACTCCATTAAGCAATGCATTCTCACCCTCAGCTTCTGCAAAGGCTGAATCCTGTCCCCATCATATTTAGCAAGAACTCTAATGTGCAGAGGACAGAGTTTAGCTATAACTTCTTCCTTCTCTTTATCTATGGCTGCAAAAAAAAAATTATTATCAGGCCTTTTTATGCTGCAAACGTGCTCTTATGAGAACAATTATGGTACAGTATAAGGTAACAAAGTGGAGAAGCATGTTAACACCACAGGCATTGCTTTTTAATTGTATCTATTTATATACGATCAAAATGGAAATATCCAGAAAGTACCAACAAAAGAGAACCATGGCAAAAAGAGAAACTACAGGATTCCCTCTCAGAATCTTAATGTTCTAGTGTAGGAAAATGTCATGAAGAAAACAGTTCAGTCTTTTGGAACAATGTTTTTTAAGTGAAAAAGGAACAGACACACTGGGATGTTAAAAAATTCTGCAAATGTTAAGCAGGTGCCCAACTTTCACAGCAGCAACCATCATCTTGGTATTGTTTGGCTCCACAACCATTTGCTCTAACAGCTGAAATGCGAGGCATGGAAAAAGGCTTTTTATTTGAAAGGGAACAAAATGTGAACCAAGGTTAATGAGTTTTTGTTGTGATCTGATAAAATGGGAAATATTTTCCCTTTGCTGTGGCTGAGTAAATAAAAGTAGAATCCAGCATAAGGCTTCTTTGAGAAGTAAATCACTGAAGAGCAACAAATGCAAGTGTAAGCATGTAAACAAGCAGTAATAATTAAAGTCAGAATTTCCAAACACAGTTCATCTGGAATATTGACTTACATTAGGAACAAAGCCTGGGGTCACAGCTTTCTCTAGAACAGCATCCCAGTTGACATCAGCTAGGTACGGAGAGCTTTGGATGTCTGCAAGGCTTGAAAGGCGGCACTCTGGGTCCTTAGTGAGGAGCTGTTATCAAGCACAAGACATTTTCTTAGAGACAGTATGCCGTACAAAAGAGTAAATGCATCACATGCTTAAACTATATGATACACATTCTGAGTAAGGAAATGGCTAGGGAATCTTCTAACGGCTCCTGGAAGACGCAGTCTAAAAAAAATAAGAGATAACTCATAGGATATGAATATGATTTCATTGCCACCAGATGGCTGTTGAAGGCATGAAGCATATAGATGTATTAGTGACAAAAATCTGTTTACAACTGCACAAGAGTCCAAGCAACATGAAACATTGCAGTTCAATGACACCCAACAATTTGTATTTCGTCTTAAATTTATTGGAACACATGGAGTTGGCATCCTAGCAACAATTAAGATTAACCATTATCAAAAATAGACTGATCATTGCTGCAAAAGAAATTGATCTTCTACTGCTCAATTCATCAATTCACAAGTATTTCCTGCTCAAATAACAGTACTGATGATCTGAAATATCTAAGAGAGACAGATGATCATTGCAATATGGCCAGAAAATTAAACCAAAACAAACACCCTGGGGTTTCAGGGAGAAAATTATTTCCAGGGTCATGATACATTCAGAAAGAACCTCATCTTGTAGTGTAGCAACATTTATAGCAAGGTGGCTCACCTTCAGTTGTTGCAGCTATAACAAGATGGAGCATAGAGCTTTTTTCACTTCTAAGTTTGGTGGCTGGAAATTGTAGCAGACATTCAATGTGCAGAGTGGTCCTTCATTCCCTCTCCCATATACACAACCAGGGCTGGAGAGAATGGGGCCAGGGCACAGAGTAGAAATTATTGATCCCTGAAGCAAATACTGTACCATTCACAATCAGAAAAGTCTAGGAATAAGCACTGCCTTCCTAACCTTGAAATTTTGACTACTTAACGTGTGTGCTTGTTTGATGACCCTGCATTGTTGGAGGGGTTTCTGGAAGAGGAGAGAAGACAGGACAGAAGTGTTTGTAGCCTTCTTACCTTTTTCAGTAGTGCTATCATTCCTTTGCACCATGCAGATGAGTAGTGAACTCTTTCTATCTTGAACATGTTCAGTATCTCATCAATAGGAGTGGCTGAATGAATTTCGTAGGGTCTCTGGGATAAAGTCAAATCAATATCAAGTCAGCACAAATGGATAAAAGAATGCAATCACATTTTCCTGAGCTCAGTGTTGTTTATGCTGGAAATATCAAAAACATCAAAACATCTTATAACAATTTTGAGGCTAATCCTTCTTTTCATGTGTGCTTTTCTTTGGCTGTAATGAATGTAATTACTCATAGATGCATTTCCCCTGCAATCTTTTCCTCTCATGAAAAGAAGTATAAGTTTAGATGGGACGACTAAAGAATTTTGTTCCTGGGGCATTCTATGTGGATTGTGTTCTTGTGATCTAAATGGACAAAGTGGTGAAGTGGTGGCTGAAGGGAGATTTGTCATCCTGATTTTACTTAGTAGATAGAGAAATTTAAAAATGCATACAAAAATCTGTGTAAGAACCGCAGTAAAAAAAAAAAGTAGACTCCAAATCCCAACCCTTCTCCTTCGCTCTTTTTGAAATCTAAAATTAACCCTAAAATTAAAACTAAAATTAGCAGAGGATCTGCTGTCTTGTGTTTGCAGTGCCTAAATTCTTCTATAGCTCAAGAGAAGGTCCAAGCTTCACAGTTCATGAAGATCACTGTGATTTATCTTTTATGATATGCAGCTTTTGGAAATAAGAGTACTACATATAAATTTGCATTGTTATTAATTATTGTGCACATATTTTTAAAGACTTGCATTTGTGAATCAAGTTGTTAGAATGATACTTGATATATTTTTTTAAACAAGGGTAGAATGTGGATTGTTCGTGAATTAAGTTGTACCCAGCTGGTGACAAATACGTGATATGAGATCTACAGCCAAACACCGTCATAGCAGCAGTGTGCAAGTTGATGCATCATAATTCATGCATGACACAGAGTCACCTTCTAATCCAATACCCTCAACAGCAAAGGGCAGACACTCATTACCTTCACTAAGAACTGAATCATCCCTTGACTTTTGCTAGCATGTACTGCTACAAGATGATAATTTAAGACTATTTCTAGATGTCAGCTATCTAATTGGATAGTGAATTGGAACCGCTCTTCCTAGAGGCCTAGAAAATATTCTTATTTTGAGAAGATTTATGCACATGTCTAACTTTGAACATATCTATGAAACTAAATTCATTCCAAACCATTGAGATGTTCTAAAAATAAATCCAAGGATTGCTTAAATCTCTTTGTTCCAATTGACATTCAGTTAGTCTGTTGTCATTTAACTCTATCATGTCCATATGAATTTAACAGGACCTAATTGCCTGCTCTAAATACATAATTTTCTTGAATGAAGTTCAAAACTGTAATTTGAAATAGTCTGTCATATGTTTTTCCCTTCCTGTGGTGATGCTGCCCTAAAACTGCTATTAAAAATGAAAGTTTAACATTCTGTTTATTGTCAGGAAGTAACCTACTGCTGATTTAGGCTTCATGAACAATATGACCAATATGATTATTAAGCCAGAATTTACGCCAATCATTGTAAATGGTGGTCTAGCTCTAAAACTAGCAACTTTAAGGACTAATGAATCATTGAAAGCTTTTCTGTTAAGAACATTTGTGCCCATGCCTTTCCCCTCACTGGAAAATCCTTAAAAATCTACCTTATTTTAAGGTCATTGGCATTCTGCAGTCTTGATTTTTTGAGATTTGCTGAGATTTTCATTATTGTTATTATCTTGATTTATAAATGGTCATTGTAATTTGGGGTTTATATGCACTTCACACCTCTATTTCCCATATTTTTCAGCTACTTAATCCTCTTGAGGGTCAGGACCCTTCTGTTTTATTTTGAAATGAGGAAAAAGTCTGGTTTGCTTTTATTCGTGAAGTCTGTTGTAAACTGTTGACATTGCAGTGAAAGCTAAAGTTGAAGAATTCCAGCTATAACCTCTTTCCTTCACCTTGTCTATTCTGAGGGCATAGTATATACAGTTGCTGTAATGTTTTAGCAGTAGTCCATACCTTAGGTGCATACTGATACATGTCATGGTTTCCATCATGCAGTTTTATTCCATGTACTTAATGCAAAGCTTTATGATTTACTTTTTATTCTCATTAGGTCTCTTATTAAAAACTGCCTAAGGAAAGAAACGTGCCTGCAATGTATTGAGGAATGCTAGCACTACTGTAGGTAATCACAAAATAGTCCTGACAGCTCTGTACTGGACACAACCTACTCCTGTAGTTACAGCCCTGCTTCCAGCAGTGTGCTGTCTTGACTGCTTGGTAGTAGCAAGCAAGGCTTGAGAATGTCTGCAACGCCTTGATCACCCTGAGCCTCCCCTGAGGACCTTTCCATCTCACAACAGTACAGGCAAATAAAAACAAAAACGCAGCTCAGTATAAGCAGCTGATTCTTACTTAGTTCCTCTTGAATTCAGCAGGCAGTGTCACGCACTATGCACAGCTCAGAGCTGGAAAACAGTTGACATTTTTGATGATTCTCATTTCTAATGCTCCTTCTTTCCTTCCCTCCTGCCTTACCCCCGCACTCACATGCACCATGCAGTAAGTTATATATCTGGGTGGCTTTGCCCAGTGCAACACACTCCTCCTTCAGCAGCAGAAGAGGGTGGGCAGCACTTGTGTGAGCCCCCGCTTGTGTGCTTCGTGGCAATGGGGCGTCCTTGCGGCTGAACAAAGTGCTGCAGAAGTGTGGAGGAGGAGGGAGCTGCCTGACTGCAGGTTTAGCCTGAAACCTTGTACTCACACAGTGCTTCTTTGCAGTCGTCTGCACAGGGCTGTTGCAGCACATGGAGCTTCGAAATTCACAGCTGTTGCATGCCTCTGGTTAAACACATTTCCCCAACCTGCTGCTACTTCTCTTGTCATTGCTATTGCTAGTTCAGGCCTTGTCTGGACTAGAAAAGTTTAGAAATAGAATTCAGGAAAAAAACATACCTTTTCCTAGTCCATACAAAGGCATGGGTTGCAAAGATACTCTCTGGCTTGCTCAGTGAGCAAGAGACATTCTTCAGGAGAAAACAAGCAGCTGGCTTGGTTGACTGGGGCATGGAGAGATTCGGTCTCAACTTTGCTTTGTCTGTAGCCAGATCAATTTATTCTGAAAAGATTGCACAGGTCTTGGCAAATGCAAACCATTCTGTATAATTTTTTATTTAGTAAAGTGGCTTTGTCACATTAAAGTGATCTTTGATGATTAGCCTTGGGAGTTCAGCTTTCATTACACAATCATTCACTGTGCTGCTTTCTTGGAGACACTCACTGGTGAAAGGGTTGGTAGAAAACCAACAATATTTTCTTTTAACTTATTATTTGTGTAGCTAGTACTACTGTCTGTGACTGGCGCTGAGGATGCATTATGCTTATCACTGCCAGATCTTAACTGTTCAGGTTAAAATCTTCCATCCTGGGAAGAATGTCAGCTGTCAGCTTAAAGACTCAGTAAATTTTCAGTATGATGCAGAGAAACCCTTTTCTTAAGGGTTTTAATATCCCTGTGCTTTGAGAACAGCACTGAAATTTGGCATGGAAGAGTGCTTTGTATCAGGAGCATGATTTTTACCACTTCTGTGGAAACACAAAATAGATTGACCAAAGTTTCATGCCTCTGAAAAATATAGCTTCTGAATTGAAGTAATAATGTGCAGACATTCTGAAATGAAGTTTTCCATCAAAAAATGGGAATAATAATTGTTCTTTATTTCTAGTTTCCTTTGCCTGTCATCTCAAATGAAACTGAGATCATTGTGGGATGGATTGTCTTACATTATAAAGTGCTTAGCAGGAACGTGTAGTGGTATTGAGTTAATATCATATGATAATAATCACTCCTTTCTTTAAAAACAGCATACTGCAATGCAATAAAGTACTCTAAGATAGGAATTTGTATAATAATAATTCAAAAAAATCCCAGCTACTTTAGCTATGTCATTATCCTGAAATATTATCTAAATTACTGTTTTCCATAGGGATAGTAAATATTTAAGCAACCAACTTCAATCCTTTGAACTAAAATGGAAAAGAATTTTCTGTTATCTTCTGTGATGTTTGACCATGCTCAGGAAGATTTTCATTAAGCTTATTCACATAATTGATTAGATAAATAACAAGTGCACTGGCAGATAAGCATTTTCTGTAGTTGGGCCAAATATCTGAGGATATTGCATTAGCCCTTTTAAGGCATTAGCCAAGAGAATCAAAGATATAATGAAACCTAAAGTATCTCAACTTCTATTTGGAAAAAAAGTACTATTGCAAAGTTCTAATTCAGCATTGTGGAGAAGCCATTAAACTCTAGGCCTTTCTTTAGCCAACATAGACAAACGTAATTGAAAATGAGGTGAAACTTCCCACGAATATTTCCAGCTGGGAAACACTCAGGACAACATTCCTGACCTGAGCCACATCCACTCAGATTTCATCCTGAAGGGTGCACTCAGGGGTAATGCAAACTTTGGGTCTTCTGTCAGTCAATGTGTTAAGTAATAACATCAAACCCCATCATTCTTACCCAACCCCTCAGCAATTCATATGCTGTAATTCCTAGCGACCACCAGTCTACTGGGTATGAGTATCCTGGACCTCCATCCATAAAGGCCTGGAACACTTCTGGAGCTAAATCAATAATCAAATCAAACAAAAAATATTATATTAAGGTTAGACTATGAATCATTAATGCTGACAGCTGAAAAATGAATAAGGATGTGATTAACTGGAATGAAATACATTTGTAAGCGCAGCATTATCAGGATGCAGGTTCAGTGTGCTGGTTTGCTGTCAACAAAAGACCTTCACTGGTCAGATTTTTTTTTAATTAAATAATTTTATATGTTAATTAATACCTGGTTTATTTAAGTTTTGTTATGTGAATGAAAATAATAGGAGCGGAACTACTGTACTGGAACATTTAAGTTAATGCAAATATTTTATGGGACAATTGTCTGCAAACAAAGTGATTGTGATTGATGGTGTTGAACATGGTAAATCTCATCCTTATTCTGCATTTGGATAGAATTAATCAGATGGATAATAAAGGTATTCAACATAAGAAAACATTAATTAAAAACAAGAATATATCTACACAAGTACATATCTTACACTGTATGCTGTAAGGAACACTGTCATGGCTAGAAATAAACACAAGCAATCAACAAAGTGATGAATTACATAAAACTTTCCAGGGAGGGTGTGAGGAGGTCCTTTCAAAACAAGGATCCAGTTGGCTAATTTCAGCAAGAAAAATGTACTAAATAATGCCACGGTTCCTTCTTCAGAATACCATCAATAATCAGTGCATATGAAATGAAATGAAATTAGAAGTCAGTCATACTTTTCCAATTATTTCAGAGCAGAATCTCAGTACACTTTGTGATAAAAACACGTTCCCTTGGGGTTTTCTAAGCAACACTATCACCAACCACAACATCATGCTTGATTGCAATTACCATGTGAGCCTCTTCCGGCCAAGATACCAAGTCTAATATACCACATTAGTACCTGATTACCATCGTATTGCTTTCTAATGGGCATACTGTAATGAATAATGTAATTTGTTCACTCTTACTTCCAACTGGCAGTAGGATTTTTTTGTGGTATTTAGAGAAGCACCTTTAATTAAAGAAAAAGCATTCCTTTCAGAGTTTTTGCAGTCCTTGCATTATGGATTGCAACCTAACAATTTACAGCTCTAGACCTGACTTCAGAAAGTCTTGAAGAGCCAAACCTAATAGAGGATTTTGGCATCCATGAATTAGATAGGAAGGAAGACTATGGAAAATCGATATAGGTAAGGTATAGGTATTGTGCTGTTACCCAGCATAGCATGAATCAACAGTGCCATAAAAGTCATCTCACTGAGTTAGCTATGCCTCACCTCCAGGTAATGCAGCTTCACTTGGCATGCTCTGTCTTCAGATGTATTTCAGACCTTCCTTGCATGCTGCTGTGGATCTTTGGTGACACAATTTACATGCAGGCAGTGTGTCACATAGATAGGCACTGAGAGGGTAGGCAGGAGTTTTTGTGTTACTTTAGTGGACTAATGCACCTATGCTGTGCATCAGACACCAAAGTAATATTCTAATATCACCATAGTAAAGGTTTACTCTATTGAGCTACATTTGCTGCGGTTTTTGCCCACTGTGCCCAGATGATGTATAATAGCTCATTACAGAAATAGCTTTTGTGACCTTTTTATTGAGGTATAAGGTGTAATATTGGTTTCACTCTTTCTTATATAGCTTTAGCATTGCTATAATGTGACAGATCACTACCTGATTTCTGTGAGGTAAAGCTGAAAGTACTTTATTGATGTAACCTATAACACTGCCAGAATGGTGCAGGTATTTTGCAAGCTAGTGATTGAGTCATCCACTTTTATTTCATTTGCTTGTCTAAAAGCTTCAAGGCCAACTCATT
Organism: Psilopsiagon aymara; assembly: GCA_024733675.1. Classification (NCBI taxonomy): domain Eukaryota; kingdom Metazoa; phylum Chordata; class Aves; order Psittaciformes; family Psittacidae; genus Psilopsiagon; species Psilopsiagon aymara. The sequence continues at coordinate 26,345 of JANRGW010041256.1, read as the reverse complement.
CACATTAAGCAGAGCAGTAGAAAATTATTCCTTTTGCCACTGGCCCTAGTGTTCTGAAGTTCTGTTTTCTCACCTTAACTTGATGTCATCCTTAGATTAGAAAATGAGCAGTCAGGCTCATGTTTTTTAAAGCGAATGGACCCTTTTCCCCTGCTTTAGCAGTATTACTTTGCAGTCGAGCAGGACTGCCTTTCTTCATTCAGTCAGCTCTATTCAGCTCTCTTTCAATCAGCTATAAGCATCCACTTTGCAAGTTGAAGGAATGCTGACAGAAGGTGCAATATGATTTATAGTATTCTACCTGCAGTTGTTTCTCAAGGTGAAATCTCAACCCCAATGAAGCCAAAAGACCTCTCCCCAGTTTGACAAGGCTATAAAAATACCAATCTCACACTAAGCTTGTGCTTAATATGTCCAAAAACCTTTTTGAACTGAGACATTAGGTGCAAATGAAGGCCTCCAGGCTGTATGACAGACTCTTAGAGTTTGATCGCTCATTCAGAAACATAGTGTGATTTTGCAGAGAGACAGTAGATCCTCCTAGTGGTTGGGTTAGCCAAGCTTTGAAGAAATAGAGATGTGAAATACAGAACACGATATTAGGTTTTTTCAATAAGAAATAACTATGTCATGAGAACCAATCACGAGTGCAAACTGCCTAGGATAAAAGCAGAGGAAAAATCTGAAAGAAAAGACAAGTTTCTACATTGATTTTTTTTAGGATTACTATTGAAATAGACTGCCTGTAGTCTTATCATTTGAATTTTATCTCAGGTTCAGCTTGGACAGCCACCCTACAGCCTGCTGTGAGTATGCTCTTCTAAAGGGTGATAAGATTTGAGCTTGACAACTTGGAGCAAGTGCAACAGAGCTTTGCTGTGTGCACCCTTTCTGCACACATCCTTTCTTATAACAGATTTAGGATGAGAAGAATACTTACATCTTTTACCCCTGTGCAAGGATTCTGCTTGCAATAGTTAATTCATGTGAACAAAAGTGAGAGAGTGCATAAGAACAAGAGTTTCTACAAGCAATTTCTACTGAACAAAGGCTTTTCAGGAAAATATGTAGTTTTAACAGTAGGCCTGATCCTGCAGATTCTTTTGGCTGAGAGCCGTAATTACTACCCCATTCAGTTAGAGGGACAGTAGTAGAAGTTTCCATGGTGGAAGCAGTGCTTTTAAATTGCAAAGCTAAACCAAATAACACCAGGTCTAGCACAAAAATGAATTCAAAGACAAGTGAAAAACTGTCTTACAGGTCCTTGCAGCTCCCCATGAACAAGCATCTTTGTCATAATGGAGAACCACTTTAATAGAGCTGCACAAAAGAGTATCTCCAACAGCAATAACTGGTCCAGATTCACTGCTCACCACTCTTTCAGCAGGAGGTTGGAAGAGAAACTTCTGAGGCCCCTGCTAATGTGAATCCCCCAATGATACTGCAATGCTGATGAAACTCAACCAACCACCTTCTCACAGCGCACCTGAGTGAGGTGATGAAGGGCTCTATTGCCAAAATCTCAATGGGATCTTTACGGCCTCTTCTCTTGGCATTCATCATGAACTGCATGGGCTCTTCACCTCTGCTAAGACACCTGTAAATCCTTTTCAGAGCTCTGTCTTTAGCTGATTTTGCACTGAATCTTTCTAGTAATACCAGATCACTGCGGACTGTAGGAAGTAAATAAATGGTTAATTCTCTTTAAAATAAAACCATACTTGAGAACAGCTAATAAAAAATTGAACACGAAAGCAAATCTAGTGGTTCTACATCCATCTCAGCTGCAGTGGCTCACTGGAATATCCATACTCCTGTTCTGTGGGTTTAGCAATATCTGGAGCTCCAAATAAGTTTGTGAGAGAGTAACTTCCGAAAAATCAATTCATATGTATTATTACTCACTGCAATTAGAGTAGCAGTCAAATGTTCTACAGTGTAAATGATGTAAAGGATGTTTCTCATATTGCACACATATTTGCCTAAAGATCTGTAAATAAAATAAAAACCTGAAATTTTACTTAACTGGTTTTTAATTATGTATCCTGTTTGTGGAAGTTTACTTGTACCTTGCAATATAGTTCATGAACTTGAAATAAAAACAGAATATCAATGTAAGTGCAACCACTACAGAACCCAATTTTCACTGTTTCTTTGTACTGTAAAAAAGGATTTTGTACATCAGATAAAATGCTTTTAAGTAGGGTTTCTAAAAATCTGCTTAGCATTAATAGGTATCACTTAACTTCACAGTTAAACTATAAGTACTCCAGATCTCTAAAGGTCAGGCCATTTTAATTTGGTGCTGAATGGTGTGTTGGAAAGTGCTGGCAATGGTAAATTTGAGGTCTATCACTTGGAATAGCTGGCACAAAAATTAGCTGATATTATTTCTGATGGAGCATACTTTTTAATCATAAAGATAATTCATCAAAGTAAATCATAAAATGAAGAGCTTGGAGTGGCTCTGATACAAATCCTAAATAGCACAGTGTGGCATTTCTTTTCTGATGAACTGATTTAAGTTTCAATTCCTTTGAAAGAAGCTAATCAAAGAGCACGTGGTGTTCTTGCCTACCACTACCTGTGAGACTGCCATGTGCTGACAAAGAAGCTTACAGAGCTAATACTTACTTTGAAGCATCGCCAGCTTCCATAGGCTGCTTTGAAATGTCTCAAAATTGGTGAGAGAGAAAGTGAAGCGAGATGAACGCATTAGACCCTTCAACTGGCCTTTGCCACGTGTTAACACACTGGTATACTTACACAACGACTTGCAAGTTAGCCTTGCAAGATTGATTAGCTTTTAAGGAGCTGGTTGTCTATGCATAGCTAAATGTTGCCAAGGAGAGTTGGTCATTAATTACTACAAAAAATACCCTGTGCAAATGTCAATTTGACAAACTGAAAATAGAATAAAAAATTAAGCCGTCACAGTTTGGCCTTAAATTATGGAATGATCAAGTTCAGGCGGGCATGTCCAAAACATTTCTCAAGAAAGAACCCCCTGACCTTAGTCGTGCAGTTGACTAGCTAGAGATTTCCATAGCCTATTTGCATCTCAGCAGAGACCCTACATGTCAGTAAGGGGAATCAGAGGTTTGTGGTGTATGGCAGGGTTTGCAAAGCAATACACTCTACTGTAGGTGTAGCAAATCACACCTCAGTGACAAGGACTCTGAAAAGGGGCTCTTCATTAGGTATTGTAGTGTTATGAAAAGGAGTAATGGGTTTAAACTTAAAGAGGGCAAGTTCAGAGGCACTGGAATTGGCTGCCCAGGGAAGCTGTGAATGCTCCATCCCTGATGGTGTTCAAGGCCAGGTTGGACATAGCCTTGGGTGACAGGGTTTAGTGGGAGGTGTCCCTGCCCATGGCAGGGGGGTTGGAACTGGATGATCTTAAGGTCCTTTCCAACCCTAATTATTCTATGATTCTATAAAGAAAAAGTTCTTTACTGTGAGGTTGGTGAGGCACTGGAACAGCTTGCCCAGAGAAGTGGTAAATGCTCAATTTCTGGCAGTGTTCAAGGCCAGGCTGGACAGAGCCTTGGGCAGCTTGATCTGGAGTGAGGTGCCCCTGACCATGGAAGGGGGATTGGAACTTGATGGTCTTTTCCAACCCAGACCATTCTATGATTCTCTTACATTGGTTTTTATTGTAATGACTGAGGTTTCATAGATAAAATAATAGATTCTGGTGTCATTAACTGAGGTCCAGCATGATATAGTGCTGCCAGGTATCATTCTCCTTCTTGATATTAATCCCTGATCTTGAAAGAAAAAAGAATAATGTATGTATAAATGGATATAATTAGATATATACAATGCACACAATATAAACAATACTTTGACTATCACAGCATATGCAGTTAAAAGCTTACACCTTTCCAAATTTCATGTGTCTGAATGTCTTGATGTATAGCACATATTGATAGTTTCACCTAGCTGAAGCAGGCTTGAAGGATGACAGACTGAGCTGAATAAAAAATGAACATGATATTTGAAATAATATTCCAAGAACCTTGGACTAAGACTGTTCTGTGAAATATTAATTGCTTTCTCAGCAGTACAATATTAATTTTCACTTTCCTCTGAAAAATAAATTCAAAGGTGAGTAATTCTTCTAGGTCATGGTTTAAATAGAAAACAGAAATCAAACTACAGTGACAAGTGGTGTTCTGTTTGGAGCAGAGTAGATGCTGTTCTAAAAGGAAAATGGAAGAAAACAACTTCCCTCTCCCTGAGTACAAACATGGACTTGTAAACTACCAATTTGCCTCCTAGTGTTTACTCTCTCATGTGTTAAAAGGGTCTAAATCATAACAGACAGCTTTTTGACTCAGAGTTTCAGACTAGCCAACAGCTAACTTCAATTGTATGGGGCAAAGTGCTGCTTAAAGCCTGACCATGCTGGGCTGGCAATTTTCTAGTGTGAAATCTAGACTTGTTACAGCAGCATAACTGATTTTGGACCATTAGTCATATAATACACCTCAATAGTCTTAATACTTATATTTAATGAAATTATTCAATCAAAGTAAATATTTTGGATACCATTACCTGAATGCAGACACTGTATTTAGAACGCCTTATTAGTTTTCTGTAAGGCTGTACAATCTTTCCTGCCTTTACTCAGAGTAAAAGCTGTCCTCATAAAACCCTCTGCATTACTCAATGCTGAGCAGAACCCACTTCTTGCCCTTGCATTTGCACAAAGAAACCCTCAGGTAGTTTAACATCTGGAACAACCTCAGAGAAACAACCTCAAGTAGCCCTATTGAAAGAAAGCTCAGCAGCTATCAAAGTGTCGTAGTCTCCTACTACTGCATATGAAATCATACTGAAGCATGCTCCTTGCTCCATTCAAACCCTCAGTTGCTGCTGTGCCAGTTTTTCTAACTTCTCTAAGAGGCTGTCCCCAAAAATACCAATCTGCTATCTGGAAGGTTGGCCCAGTACTGTCCCCGTACTCAAGTTATCTGATCTGGATAACTGCGACTCTCAGGGCCTACTGTGTACCTGACACATCAGAGGAACTAAAAACAACTGCCTCACATACTCCTACCAGGTTAGCAGACATCATTGCATCAGTTTATGAATGCAAAAACCTGTGGGAGTTGTGTGGCTTGACCAAAGGATCAGTCATCCAGTGGGCAGAAATACTGGGATGCTGCCCTGCCTGCCACCACTGCTGGCGATATCTTCCCCCTCAGATCTGCCCACAGAGCTCCACATCAGATCAGGCCGTCCAGGCAAGTTAAAAAAACAAATAAGCAAAACCATTAAAAACCAGAAAAAGCACCAAAACCACGACCACCCCCACCCCCCTCCTTCAACCAACCAAACCAAAACTACAACCTGAACTCAGTGCGAGGGGATTTTGGCTGAAAGAATCAAAGAAATTATTATCTTAACAGTTTTACTGGAAGCTCTCAAGGCTGGTTGGTCAGAGAGCGGAGAGTGGTGGAAGTCAGCTGGAGACAGTAACTTCTTTCCTGATCTCCCGAGGTTCTTTAGCTGCTTGTGTGCCTACTCATTAATGTCAGAACAGAGCCAAAACCTGAGTACACACTTGAAGCCCAGTGCTCAATCTCCTCAGCCGCAGTGCTCTTAGTACAAGCTGAAAACCTTGTCAAAAGGGTAAGTATCTATTTCAGCACCTCAAAGCCTCACATGTTCACTCTCAATCCTTGCTTATCAGAGCAAACAGAAGCCTGCAGGCTCATGCTGGAATCATGATATACTTCCCTGGGATCAAACAGGCAGGCAGTGACACCAAACTCTGTTGATAGGCAGTCAAACCTTTGGTAGGAAAAAGGTTGGATTTTTAAAAACTGATACACTGCCTTAACTGCACTAAAAAAGCAAAGAGCTGCAAAATACCATTTACTTTCAGAGCACAGTTTAGTATGAGTGCAAGGAAGACCAAGGTTGAACATCGTTGAAAACCCAACTCCAAATTTGTTCCTGCTATAGTGTAACTACCTCAGGAACAAATTTACCCCTAGGGTATATTTTTACTTTACCTATAAGATTGATATCAGGACATCTACTGCTTTCCTCTGACTCTGATAGTACTCCCACACAGTATCAATTAATGTATATGGATGTCTCATCTATTTCTGAGGTTCCGTGGACCTCTGTAAATCCACACTCCTCTGGTAATCTCAGGCGTACAGCTATAATTCACCATGACAGGAGCCTATGAAAACAGCTGTGAAAATCTGAGATAACAAGCCTGCAGGACAGGAAGGGGGTAACTGAAACTTTTCACATAATTTGTGGCTGACTTTATTGGCTTTGGTTTTTTGTCAGGTATATTTATATCATTAAATGTATTTCATCGGTTTGATTTGAAGTAAAGTCATGGTGCATTATTTGGATAACTTCAGCCTCTGCTGAAGAAAACCATGAAGCCAATAACCCTCCCACCAGAAACACAAAAACAACCCAAAGAAACCCTAAACCTACAAAATTTATAACCTGTGAAGGGCAAGTTTTTACAACAGGCACAAATAACACACAGATGTATGGAAATTTATCATTCCAAAAGGAGATATTTTAGTGAGTAAAAAGTAAGGACTCACATATATCTAAGTTAAGCTGGTGTGTGGAATAAACAAAAGGATTTATATATATAGTATATATATATTTAATGTCTTCCAGAATTGTTTTAGTATTTAAGATTTGTTCTTATAGCTGACCAACACATTGCAAGGGAGAGAGCCATCACTGCAAATGGGTGCCCAGCACAGGGCACATTCTCTGAGACACAAGCATATTTCTTGCAGCTTTATGAGCAGCTAATATAAGAAATCGATGGAACAGTGTTGCTAATGCTGAACACTCACACAGGTGATTCCAACCAGGTAAACACACATGGTGTCCTGCCCTGCACTGGCTTTCCTGGTTCACATCCCGCTGCATAGTAGAGGGGCTCCCCCACAAGTGCTGTGTTTGGTTTTTGGCAGCATCCATATCTGCTCAAAGCCAGACAGGTCTCAGAAGACATCTTGTATTGCTTGCCAGAGTAGGATGACAGCCTGAAAACTTATGAGTTTTCAAAAGGCTGTTCCTACAATGAAACCTTCGACAACACCCTCAGTCGCAGGTGATGCAGAAGGTTTAAGCAGTGAATTTGTGTTGGTAAGTCCAGGAACTGGTGATACACAAATTTTCTAAACCAGCTGAAGGTACGTATTGTATTTCACAGCTGCAGCCTTTGGAACAGTACGAGACAGAATCTCTGAAGACCCCCAAACACCAAGAAGCAGATTCCCCTTCAACATTTCAGGTCAATGGCTTTGAGAAGTGAAACTCCAGAAGCAGCTGGAAGTTGCTTGTCTTGCCAGGCTGTTGGCATCATCCCTTTCTGATTCACCTTTACCCACGTGGGATCTTTTTGCCTGTGTGTGACAGGTATTTCACTTGTCCGAATGAATCAGCTGGGAAGGGGGAACACAGAGAAATGGCCAGGGTTTCTGGAGATACATTCAAGTTCAGATACATTGCATTCTGCATAAGTATAAAACCAGGGAAAATTTCAGGCTGAGAAAGACTTAGGGGCAAAAAGGCTAATGTGAAGTGGGATTAAGCAAAGGCTGCTGGTGCTGACTCACACCCTGCTCAGCATTGCAAGATAGGTATCTTAATCAGGACAGCTAGTGCATTTTTACAACACAATATCAATTCACTGTTTTTTTCCTGGACACCAGTTTTATGCAGTCATGCCGCGTGAGAGAAAATCGTTCCCTAGCAATTTAAAAGCCTATTTAAATCAGATTTCAAATAGGAACGGAGGTTTTGGAGACAGAGTCTCTCTGTTGATTTCCTTAAATTTGCCATAGGAAGAAATAAGCAATAGATACCTTTACTAAGGGAAAAGCTGGAGAGTGCCCTCATATCTGATTAAACATAACAGGATTCACATACAAATTAGACCTCCAACACAGAGAAAACTTTCATCGCATCTCATACCTTCATCATCACAAATACCAGCATAGCTTTAGACATGTCTTACAGGGATCATTAAAATGCCCCTGTTCTTGTGCTCAGCAAGTACCTTGCTTGAAGCTGATTTTGTCCTGTTACACTGAAGTTTAGATTCCTGGTAATGAAAGCTTACTGACAACCACCCTAATTATTAAAAAAATATGATTTATTTTATTATCCAAACTGTAGGTATCACAGGTGAGTATCTGGCCATATCTGTCAAACTCTTAGTATTTGAGGCTTGCTGAAGCTTTGATACCCTAGCTGTGTATGATTTGAAAAAATCCTCACCCATTACTTGTCACCTAAATTGGATTTTTACACTTCTAAAGGCTTTTCTGCCTTCTTACAGCTCCAAATAAATACAAGGATGACTCTCAGTAGCTTTTGCAGTATACTTGAATTTCCAAGAGGTGAGAAAGGCACACTGGAGAGAAAGTAAGCTGGAGAGAAAGTCAGCTGATAGATGGTGCCTCTCCACAAAGGGAAAGAGAACATTTTTCTTGCACTGTTCCTTCTTATTGTGAGATCGTTGGATATGGGGAAGACCTGACAAGTGGGGAGAAGGGGTTAAGGGGCAGAGTGGCTGCATGAGCTGAGGAAAACCAAGACAACAGCTCATTAGTGTGCAAAGGTAAGAACTTGTCCCCATATCCTATCTTCCTCCTGCACCAGGTCTATAGTTTACTTCCTTCCTTGTGGCAGCTTGGGCTCTAACAGGAACCCTCCAAGAGGTCGTTTAGCTTCTGGAGAAGGAGAGGCTCAGGTGTCTACCACACTCCTGACTTAGAGTAATGATTTGCTGTAATGTTAGCTGAGGAGCAATTGCAGAACAATATGGCTAATCTTATTAGCCTTAAAAGAAGGACATAATGTGTCCTGGAGATTAGTATTTTCACACTAAATACTAGGACTCCGGCATTTTCTGTCAAGTGGAGAATACTGTGGAAAGGGACTGTTACGGGTTCAGCAGTAGCAGTCATTTTTCCCCTTCTTGGTAGCTGGTGCAGCACTGTGTTTTTGACTTGTGGCCTGAG
>JANRGW010041256.1:0-11221 GCA_024733675.1 Psilopsiagon aymara | reverse complement strand
TCTGCCAGGGAGGAGGGGAAGCCGGGAGGAAGAAGAGACAGGACACCTGACCCAAACTGACCAAAGAGGTATTCCATTTCACAGCACGTCATGCTCAGGATGTAAAAATGGAGGGCAGAGTCCTGGAAGGGGGGGATTCGCTGTTGGGTTAGGGTTGGTATCTGGTGGTGAGCGGTTGTATTCTCTTTCCTTGTATTTCTCTTGTCATTATTATCATTGGTGGTAGCAGCAGTGGTTTGCGTTATGCCTCACTTACTGGACTGTTCTTATCTCAACCTGTGGGAATTGCATTCTTTCGATTCTCCTTCCCATCCCTCCAAGAGCGGGGCGAAGAAAGAGGGGAGAGTGAATGAGTGAACTATGTGACTCAGAGGCTTAAACCATGACAAAAATGTGCATGACTTCAAATCTCATTAAATTGCTCAGAGGTTGAAACCAAAGGGGTGAATGTGAGGGCAAAGAGAAGAACTATCAGACTGAATTTAAATGCCACCAACTCAGCATGAATCAGAGCCCATGAGAAATCACAACATAGTAACATTTTGGGGCAAACTCAGCCTCAGAAGATCAAACCCAATGAACAATTTAAAAAGCCTCTCTCTAGGTTCATCAGTACTATGTAGAAGAGTGTAGCTCACATCTATGTGAACTTGGCATGGCTTTGGCAGTCTGCTGCTTATCATCGGGGAGATTGTTAGAAACCTTTTTGTACTGCTATAGATGGGTTCAGCGAGGCTGTGAATTTCAAAAGGGTAGGCTGTATAATGGCCATGTACACATATATTTAAATATATTTCCAAAGTGTAGATAGCTTCAGAAAGATGAATTTTGCTGGGAGTGTTCATCTTATTAATCAATGTTGGAGGGTTAAATGAGATATAGTGCCTGAAAATTGAGTGTGGGTCTGATAAGGACAGGCCATCATGCAGACACACTAGGAATGTCTTCAGTGAAGACTTTATCTCCTAGACGTCACTATACAGTGATAATGTTGCCAGTTCAGTTCTTCAGAAGTTAATATTGAGGTTCAAAATATTGAATTCATGGATCTGTTTTTCATCCTATTTTTGGTTTTAGGACCAAGATTGCTCAGTATCTGAATCTTTCAATTTTGTTGTAATTTTTGAGAGCTGGGATTCTCATGTAATCAACGAAATATAGTTTTAAGGAAAACTCTGGGGATCATAAAGCAATATAATCATATATAATAAGGCACATACGAATGCCACCTTAAATCTGCTTTGCTCTCTCATTAGAGAAATGATTACAGAGTAAAGTCATCACTACCACATGCAAAAATTGAGTCTAACCCTCCCCCCCCAATCCTAATAAAATGTAATTAGTCTTGTTAAGGGTAAGAGTGAAGTATTAGGTCTGTGATGTCAATATGGAGAGCCTCCAGGGGACATTTGGTGCCATCAGAGGTGGCAACATCAAAATGAACAAGCAAGTAGTGAGTCAACATAATCTCTATTTAAGCACAGTAGCGGCGAGGATGCTTAAGGTTCCCTCCACTCAAGGAGTCACCAGAAAAGAACATGGAAAAGGCCACTGAAAGTTATTAAATGTGCAGAACCTGTGTCCAGCTCAGGAAATGCCTCAGTCACAACAGGCTAAAGGCTGGGTGAGTACATGGGGGATGCACCACAAAAACTTGTTTTGTGTGTCATGCTCTGTCATCCACTTTTTGGAGACTCTTGGTGAGAAAAAAATCATCCAAATGATCCAATATGGCTGCTTTTAGGCTCTGAAACTGAAAGCTTGCATATGTGTAGCAGTACCTATAGCGAGAGAGGGCGCCAAAAGGACTGGATCAATGTATTATAAGAAATTAAAAAGGCTGAGGTGCTTCAGTTGAAGGAGTTTTTCAATAATCATTAGTATTGTGGTTGCAAGATATTATTCACCAACTCCTGCAATTCTAGAAGTAGAAGGTGTTTTTTTTGAGAGAAGAATGTTTCAAAACACATAAAACCCTTTTCTTTGACGAATGATGGTGCACTTCTACAGCATGTTGCTCCAGGAGGTTGTGAAGGCCAGTATCAGTAGCAGCTTCAAAGAGGCAGTAGGCAAACTCACTCATCAAGAAATATTCACCCAGAGTCTAACGGGAATATGCAGGCATACTCTAATATACTAATACAAAAGTTGTGTGTGATAGAAAACACTGAAGCATTCGGTGACTAAGTGGCAAAGAGCACACTCCATGAGTAGTATCTGTGTCTTCTTGACCCTGCTTGAGACAGAATGTCAGCTGAGTGCTTGGATCTGACCCAGCAGGGAGTTATTCCTTGGTAAACCAAGCAGGGGACTTGCTGAGCCTCTTTGCTTGAGAGGAAATCAAGCCCTTGCAAATTTCATGTGAAGACAGTGTACTAATGGTGTGATCACTCTGTACAATGCAAAACCTGGATGCCAAAGTAGAGCCTCAGAATTTCTGAAGAATGACCAGAAATGTTAATATCAATGGTGCTAACAAATAGCCATAACATTATCTCCTCTTCATCACGGACTGTAGCAGTAGGAAAAGAAGTAATGGGCTTAAACTTAAACAGGGGAACCAGTCTATGATTCTATGAAAAGAGGGAGCATACTGTCTGCTATTGCTTGTTTTTAATCCATTCTAAGAATTCTACATCTCCTTAGACATCATCGATCATGGAAAGATTTAAAGACATCTTTAATTTCTTAGATATTTCAGAAAAACAATGCAACATTTACCACAGTTTCCAGCTTTCAGTTCTAAATGCTGCTATTTCAGTTATATTGTTCTAAACCATTAGAATGAAAGGAATAGTAGAGGAAGCAGAATACTGTTATTCAGAGAGTTTTACAATACTTTTCTCTGTACAATGATAATAGCTCTCCTGAACCACCAAGAGTCCCTACAGCTATCCCTGGAATAATTCTGTTTCAGATGCATGTTAGCAGAACAGAGCACTACTATGAAATTTAGAGATTAGAATTAGTCAGAAGCGTTTTCTGGGAAAGCTGTGAGGGTGACATTACCAAAGAGCTTTATGGACAGCACTAGTTTCTATTTGATTCCAGTTCAGAGAGTGAACCCTGAAATCATCCCTTTCTCTACTCAGAGAGCACTATATGGTAAAAAGCACTATAGGATAAAGAATCTCTGCAGGCAATCAGGCAATCGTCTTCTGGTAGGGACTGAACACTATTTGAAGCAGCTAGTTACCCCATTCCCGTGTAGCATTACGCTTCTCGTGATTATCAATCATTTATTTCCACTGATGCATGAGAACCTGTGCTCAGCAGTGCTGAGATGTGGCTTTGCTGAGAAGTACATGGGAAAATTCAGGCTTCCTCTGCCAGAATTATTTTGAGTATGTTGTATACGTTTTCATGTTCTTTACTTGTACCTTAGATTTTCATGGCTTAAGAAAAATTTCCTGCTTCACTACTTCTGCATTCCTGAGTTATGTTCCCTAAACCATAGAGATAAACTGCAGAGAAACTACTGTTAATGAACAGAAATATCTATGATCTATAATCCTGGTATACGCTATGAAAGTCAGTCTATTTAACTGCTTGAAGATGTAAGGCAATGTGAATGGCGTAACACTACACTTCAGCCAAAATAGGTTTCTTCAGTGAAGTCAAGGAAATCTAACTCACTAAGACAAACTCACAGTCCTAAATGTTGTGAGTATCCAATTCCATAATACCTAGTGTAAGCACAGCTTGTTTAGTGAACTGTAAGAAAGACCTAGAGGTAAAGTCAAGCATACAGGAAACTGTTCCACCATCTTAGAGGCCACAGGCTAAAATAGAGTTCCTTCCTGTGCACCTGGTTAGCCTCATGCTAGGTGAATTTGTTACGCTTCCTCTTACAGTGTATTTATGGTGTACATATTCAACACATTTTTCCATCAGGTGAAATCTGGTGATTTACAACATTACACCTTTATAAAAGCTTTTATGGACTTCAAGGATAGCATCCATTTTGCAAAACATACATCTGTATGGTGAATATCTATACATTTACTTAAAATGTTTAGGTATTAGTCACCAAAGAGAAATAGATACTGGCGTGTAGTGCAGACATCCAAAATAGGGCAGATTGTCTAAAGCATGTCTTTGTCTTTCAGTTATCTGTAAAGAAAGCCTGTGATGACAGGTAGGACACAGACATCTGTTCAACTGGCGTCCCTTCATTTAGTGAATTGAGGTGTGTGGACCCTCATCCACATAAGAGGTCTGTGAAGCAACGATCCATGAGCTGATAAATTCTGCTGACCAAGGTCTTCCTGTAAGTCTGGAGAAGCATAGCTGCCTCACCACCTGCCTGCAGGTGTGCTACAAGGGAGCAGTATTCTGCTACTTTGCAGAAAAGGGGCTAACTATCCCCAAATTTCTATGCTGTCTACAGAGAATTCTGTTGCTGAAAAACTTATAATCACCAAAAGACCTTCATTTTGCAGCGTATCACTCTGGTGTAGCTTCTACTCTGCAACACTTGAGCCCCATAGGAAAGCTCTAGCAAGAGCCTAATTGTGTGCAATAATTGACCTTGATGAGGGGCAAGGAGAGATAAGAGCAATCTTACTTCAAAGACTGTCAATCACAGATTTAACACACTCATAGCAATTTCATGTTGCCTTTGACATCTTTAATTCACCCAGGACCTAAAGGCAAGAGACTTCTGTTTCATGCTTATTTGCTGATATCAGTGTCTGGGGAATGTTAACCTTGATGGGTCTGAAACATTAAATTCCCGAAGTTCTAAATAGTTTAAAACTCCAACATTATTTAGCTTTGTTGGCTTCCATATTCCCAGGGACAAACTCCAGCTGTTCGCAATGTTACCTCTTTAATCAACTTTAACTTGTATACACAGCAGCTCTGTAATGGGTTTTGAAAAATAATGCTAACGTTGGCATAATTTCAAGTTTATGTTTTCTCAAAGATTAACTCCTTTTCATCAATTTCTGTGGGGGACAAAGCACAACAAGAGTTTCCTGCAGTAGCAAACATACACCTCCTTTTTCCATTTAGTCTTCCTCCAGTACACATTTCTGTTCTGGCTGATATACAAGGTTAATGCCTTCTTTATCTGCATATTTTCATGCTCTTCCTATGAATAACTGTGAAAAGATGCACGAGATTTTAGCAAAAATACTTCATAGATAGCTTGTATGTGTCAAATTTAACTTTAAAGAAATTAGCTGCTTTTTTTTTCATGCCATAATTTTTCTGTTTGACATCATGGAATCAGTACTGAAAGTTCAAAGTGGATTATGTTGTCTAGTCTTTTTTTATGTTGTTTAAACCAGAACTTGTAGAGTCATAAACATCTTGCAGACTTAGAGGTAAATTTCTAAATTCCATGTCTAAATTTAGGAAAGTAATTTCAGAGATCCTCATAAGAAATAATTTGCTCTAAGAAATTTCTTAGCCATTCGGAAGTTCTAAAAGAGAAAATAAGTGCTTAGTGCTGTTCTACTGGTAGATCCCTAAAAAGGGATTGAAGTGATTCACAGTAATCCTGTTAATAAAAAATGAACTTCTTATCAGGTGTCCCTTGTTATCTCTATATATCAATACACACTAAATTCTTTCTTCTTCATGTCTTGCAAACATCAGATCAGCTTGTATCAGTAGAAGGGGAAATTACAAAACCCTCAAGGTAGACAGACAGCCTTTTCAAAGGAAGTACACATTTAGGTAGGACTCAACATCCAAGGTTGATGTACAAAGCATGTAAAAGTATGCCACTGAGATCTCAAGTTAGAGATATCTGAAAGAAAGCAGTCAATATTCACTTACCATGTTCATCCAGTAGTATGTTGTCGGGTTTGATGTCCCTGTAAAATAAGGAAAGGAATATGTTACTTTTCATACCCAAAGAAAACCCTCAATTTCCAAGTTTTGCGCATCTGGGTATGAGGACCAAGTCACTTAAATCATTATGAAACCAATGAAAACCATATCACACATAAATGCAAACGATTTTTATCTACATCTCTTTACCGCCCTGAGAAAACATGCATAATAATGAGGCTTTTTAGGTTTTCATTTCATGTGGTTTTGTATTCAGATGGTTAGCATTGACATGGATTTGGTCTTCAAGATTATGTGCTTTATTCTTTATAGCAGTGGGAACAAAAGGATGGAAGATTTGCATCTAGGAGGTGCCTGATTGCCTCAGGGGATCACATTTGATAGACCCATGAAATCATCTAATTGGAAACATTAGTGATCTTTTTCTGCCAGACCCCACCAATTCGCCATGCTCACATGCATGATCATTCGTACACTGTACAGTCCTGCTAGCTATCTTATGCTAATTGAATAAGTCAGGCAGCTCTCCTTTTAGCACTTGAATCCGCAGTTGTCTGTCTGTAATGGCAGGTACAATGCTGAAGAAAGGAGCAGGGATGAGGGAAGATGGAGATCGTGACATGATGAAACATCAGCTCAACTCTGTCATTCTTGGCATAAGGGAAAAACATCACCCTAGAGAGCTGTACTTTCAGGATCATTTCCATTGACCTACATTCATGCTGCTGTCAGGAGGGATGGAGACGGCTTTTCCCACCTCTTTCTTCGTCCAGCATCACTACTCATAGTGCAGACCTGTTCTGGGGGAAATTCATTTCTTCCCTTTGCCAGCCTGGATAGGTCCCTGATTTGGCTCACTCTATGGCTTGGTGACTGCAATGCAGTTGGGTTGGGTGGCACTGCCTTTTCCCTACCAGCTTGCACTTCATACAGTTTTGAAGCCGCGTGCTTGGTGCAGCATTGCTGGAGTGGAAGGTGTATCAGTCCACCATGAGCAAAATATTTGACGCTTTGGTTGCATTTTCCACTAATCTCAAAAGACAAGGGACCATAAACCGTCAAAATAAGCTGTTGAATGAATCTGAAAATGAACTAATGAACTCCAAACACTTCCACAAGTGTAATTTATTTTAGCCAAAGGATAGCTCGATTGTTCCAATTTAAACATTTCCTAGAAAATCCTTTCCTGAGTGAAATACATACAAACACATACTTAGGTTTTCTAACAGTTTTTTTTTTTTTCCCGAGTGTGCCTGTAAATGGCATAAAGAAAGCTCAAATGTTGCAGAGGAAAATGTGTTACATCAGAATGACTTCTGAAGTAAATGTCATAGAGGAATAAGATAGCAATAGCAATTACGATATGTATATTGCTTACATGAAATGAGCTCACTTATCACTCTAACTCCACAACTCCATTGACAAAAAGGCAGCTTACAGTTTAGTATTCTGAATTCTGCACTCTATAGCCCATCCTGACAATCACATGAAATTGTGAAGTACACTAAGATTATGTTTACAATTTTTCTAGCAGCAGCTGGGAAAACTTGGGACAAATAAGAAATTACTTTGAATCATTCCCTGCACATTTGGAAATGACATATATGTGTCTGTGTAAGGAAAAGGGTCTCGCTATGAATTACCATCTGGAATAGACATTTAAATTTATACTGATATATCAGTGTGATATTGTACTTTTTCTGCACAGCTTACAGGCTATCTATAATTGCCTGATTCAGCAGCAGTTCTAGTTGTGCGTGTAACAAAAGGAGAAATCTCTCCTACAGCCCACATCACCCACAAACCTCCAAACTCTGACATATCTTATCATTTATCATATCAAAGCCTTTCCTTGCCCTCATTTCACGTGAATGAAGTTGTAAGTTATAGGTGCTAAATATCTTTGCTTATATTATAAAACTTCTCTAGTTGAATTATTATAGGAAAATCTATATATTTTTAGATATAATGCTACATCTAATCTCTCAATTGATGAGTCAGTTTTGGAAGAGCTACTGTTCAGCTGGTATCAACAAACAATCTCTGGTTTTTGGCAACCATTTTCTGATAAGAGTTGGAATTGTGCTTTCATGCCGAATATTTGTGGTTGACTCACATCTTGAAAATACACCAATGACTTTCAATGCAAATAAGCATACTATAGTTTAGTCTCTTGAATTTAATATTTTAAAACTTTATGAAATTATTTTAAACTTTGTCTTCACAAAGTTTAACAAGCACAGTCTGACTCTGCACTTCTCAGGCGGGTGAAAGCAACAGGGGTCACCCCCAAGTACATTAGGGGCTTTGTGGCTTCCTAAAATCAGTGATACATCCAACATCACTCCAAACTGGTTTCCTAGTTTAAGAAAATAAGAGTTGGAATGGTACAGCCATTAGCGCTTCACTGAGAATAATACTGATGAAAAGGAGAAATTCAGCTCTATGAGCTACTGCCATGTGTATAACAATGCACCCAGGGATTGCTCATTACAAGATGGCTCCTTTTCCATGTTTTCTTCAAGAAGATGAGTTCAACTAATTTGAATATCTGCTATGGTGTTGCACCATTAAATAGACCATACTTTTTATGGCACCAGAAAAGTCAGCTCTTCATATCACCAAATATATTCTTCATGCAGTTGCATCTGTAATGTTCAGAAAGTTGAGTATTAAAATTAGATCTGTTCTTATGTTTCCGTGACTAATTTGGGCAGTGGCTGAGACCTGTTACAGATGCACACAGACCATAAGGTCTTACCCACTTAACGGGTTTTCCCCACTGTGGCTCTGCCACCTTTCCTCATTTTGCTCAGAGGCAGGACTGTAGTTAGGGGCAGGTAAAACCTTGTATTGCCTTGCACAGAGCAGCCCAACCCGTCAGTCCCTGGGGCAACTTGATAGACTCACAACTGTGTCTCAGATCTCAAAACAGGCTATTTTAAACTGTTTTTACAGCAAGTAAAATTAATGAGCTACCGTAAGTCAGAAGGTGACCAAGTTTTTTAAGTAAGATGCAGCTGTTTTGGGATCACATGCCTGGAGATGTGTGTGATGCATAGATTCACATAGCAGGTGAAAGCAAAGTGCAGGGTCACTGTGAAGAGCATGCTTTCCAGCAGCACCCTATTATGTGATTGTCAACAGTTTACAGCACACCACCAAAAGCTCTCCTCTCCAGTGGCAGCTTATTGAAAGTCTCCAGAGGAACAAGGCCACTGCTCTGCCCTTGCATCAACCACTACTTGCCAAGTGCAGGGCAGGGAGGGTTCAACACAGCCAAGGGGAAGACTTTGCAGGTCTAGGGGCATTGCAATTAAAGTTACTGAATATATTCAAAATAGCAGGCTTCCAGCATCTGTTATAAAAACCCCAGCTAGTTTCTTAAAATAAATAAAGTAGTTAAATTTATTTAAATGATAAAAATACTGTTTATGTGGGAAGGTGGATTCAAAATATAAAACCACTTTAAGTTAGGCAGTTGAAATTCAAATATGTTAAGTAAGCAGAATTCTGTTTTGACTACACATCAATTCTTCAGATAACATTTTTCCCCTTAGCAAGCATGCTCAAAAAACAGGGTGTGAAATTCAGCACCTTAACTTCAGGGTTTTCCTATTATGCATATCTCCAGCTAAGAGAATGAATTGAAACACTCATTTCCTAATACAAGTATCTTAAATCTGCTCATAAGAGAAACTGAAGGACTTTTGAAAGGAGCAAACTCGCTCATAGTTTGGATACAGAAGATCCCTGTGCTGCCCTCTAACCATTCACCAAGCAATGGCCAGCAGAGCTATGGCAGTGTCATTAACATTGATTTCATAAACAATTTCATTGTTGTACAGGTGCTACTCCAACTCTTTATACACAGCAAAATCAGAGCAGCATAAAAATGAGAGTAAAGAAACCTTCAAAGTCTTTGCTCAGTGACAGGACCAGGCAAAACTAAGAGAACAGCTGGCCCAAGAAACCCAGAGGTGCAGACAAATGAGAAAAATTGGAAAAATCACAGTTTCATTGTCACTTATTGCCTGTGAAATCATTTCTAGCATTCTTCAACTGTCTTAGTTACAAATGTCAAACTAAAGCTGCACAAAGGATGAAAGCACTGTAAGAAAGTGCTGCTTATAATTCCCAAGTAGGAAACAATGATTAATAATCTAATTGTATCTTCTATAATATCTAGGCTGAGTAAGTATTCAGTGTTTGAATGCATTCCTTCTGCATGGAAGAAAGCCATGAATGCGGCTTGGCTCATGTTCACTGCATAACCCAGAGTCCTTTGAACTGAATGATTATAAATTACTTAGGTTCAAGTGTCTGTAGTTTTAATTACTGCTTCTATCAATGTTTCCTTCTGGTGTTTCTAAGTGGGGTAGAAGCAGATTTCTAAATTAAGAAGCAGAGTTGGGTAGTCTTCATCCTTGGATGTTTACAAGACCTGAATGGATAAACCCCAAGCAACAGGGTCTGATCTGAGGCCGACACTGTTTTGGGCAGGACATTAGAGGTCTCTGGAGGTGCCTTCCAGCCTGAATTAGTCTGTGAGTCTATGAAAAATAATGCATGCAAGCTCAAATTTAGTCGTCACTCTTACTCCCCCTCTTTTTGGCTACAAGAAAGCTCATGAAAGACTGAAGAGACCTGGGAGAGGACCATATATGTGGAATTTAGTACACCTTTGATATAGTTCATTGCAGTTGGAAGCTAGTCAGAGCTTCTACATTTTAAATTCTGACATGGGGATTGAATACTCTTGAAAAAATAGTAGGAATAAATAGTCTATCTTCAGCATGAAAGGTTCAGATAGAAATGCTTTGCTGTTCAGCACTGGAGAGGTCTAACACATTATTTATTAGCTATGTGAAGTGGTAAAAGGAAGATTATTTCACTTATATAGGACTCAGAAATCTCAGTAAGAGTGAGCAAAACAAGGTGATTATATTGCCAGTGCCAGATAAAATTGCGAATAGATACAAATTATATGTATAAGTCAGAAAAGGAGAATATGAATTACTCATCAGGTTTTGTGATCATATATAACCTTATAGAGGTCATGCTTTTATGTTTTTTATGTGGGTCAAATAGTCTTGGACAGAAGACTGAAAAACACGTGATGATGACATTAGATCTAAAACCTGAAATCTAGAACAATTTCCAAAAACAATTTCACATGGACTGCTTCAAATTAGCAACAAGGACATTGCAACTTTTGAACTCTATTGATATCAATTGGACTTAAAACATCAATCCAGAAATGAAAGGTGTGTGGTTGATGAAGTCAACCATGAATTACCCAGTTTTGTGAAGGAAAAAAAGTAGTAGCTGGTTGTCCTGGATTCAGCAGTAGCAGTCATTTTTCTCCTTCTTAGTAGCTGGTGCAGTGCTGTGGTTTTGACTTTCTGCCTGGGAACAG
>JANRGW010041255.1:0-34868 GCA_024733675.1 Psilopsiagon aymara | reverse complement strand
CTCCTTCCCATCCCTCCAGGAGCAGAGGGAAGAAAAAGGGGGAAGTGAGTGAACAAACTGCGTGGCTGATTTATGGCGTAAACCACGACAACTACCCTCCAGGTGGATGAGTTTTTCCTCATGCTCAGCCTGAAATTGCTGAGCTACAATCTGTGGCCTTATCCCTTTTTAGACATTTGCCACTATCAAGAAGAATTTGTCCGTCTTCTTTGTAACTGACCCTTCAAATAGGGATATTAGACCCCCATCTTTGCCTTTCCTTTACATGTAAAGCAAGCCCAAAGTCCTCAACCTTTCTTTGTAGGCCATGAGCTCTGGCTCCCTTGACCATCTTGGTAGAACTCAAATGGAACCTCTGCAGTTTTGCAATATCCTTGGGTATTAGGAAAAATTTCTTCACCAAAAGGGTGCTCAGGCACTGGAACAGGCTTCCCAAGAAAGTGGTGGAATCACCATCCCTGAAAGCATTCAAAAACTGTGTAGATGAGGCCCTCAGTGACATGGTTTAGTGGTGGACTTAGCAGCCCTGGGGTAATGGTTGGACCTGATGATATAAAAGGTCTTTTCCTACCTAGCTGATTCTATGATTCTGTAAGTCCTTGAGTGTAGATTACGACTGACGTATGTAAGCTGTCTGCATTACTGTGAAACCCACTGATTAACAAAAATTTTAAGATTGCCTTTTTTTCCAGAAGATAAGCAGAACAACAAGTGTCTGTCATTCAAGCACTAAATAATATCTTTATAGCAATCTTTTTTTAAAGTCTGTAAGTTTTGTACAACTAAGCCTGATTAACTTCTTCAATATATAATTAGTTTGTGTTATATTTTGTAACTAAAAAAGTGATCCAGAGCTGCCTTTGCAAAGAAAATAATTCTGCATTTCTGCTGCAATTGCAAGGAGCAGTGATAAGAATTGTTATAAGTACATGTATTAATTGGCATTTCTGTATCACTCATCCTTGAACATCCAAACCTCTGGAATCCTGAAGTGATTTGCTAGAACTTGAACGGATGTGGCAAGGACAAGAAGGTATTTTCATAATTTGGTCTCAAGGCCAAGTTCTTCAGTGCTGCTAAAAATGTGGTTTTCATGGCACAAATAAAAACATTTTCTTTGAACAAAATTAGGAATTTTTTTGGCATACCCCAGCTGGCAGCTCTGAAAAACTTTACATCTGAGGAAAAAAAATGAAATGGGAAAGGAAAACTGAGGCATCTGACACCGTTTCTGGCCTTTGCTTGTGGGCTTTACTTGGAGGATGCTGAACTTCTCGCTCAGCTCTATTGCACAGTCCATGTGTTATTCATACTGAACCTGTTAAGGCCAGATGTGACTAGGGGCAGCTCTGTACTTTTCCAGCAGCTCACCTGCATATATCCATCTCTCCACCTGCCAAGACACTACCATGGGATACAAAAAAGCAGTCATGCACTAAACTATGTGATTCATAGTTTTGGAATAGTTCTGTCATCTTTGTGACCTACGATTCTTCCCTCATGATGCAGACTGTGGCCAGTGTGTATATGTGTGCTGCAGATAACTTTTGGGTGGATTTCATTTTAAGTAAAGCTGTAAGTCTGAGAGTGTGCTGCACCTAAAATTTGTAGATGAGTTCCCTTCACAGTCATGGGACAGAAATAGGCACCTTTGGAGGGTGACTGACCCTCCCTGTTTTGTAGGCTTGTGCCTGTTCCTCCTGGCTGAGTCCAAAGGGAGTATCACTGCCTCTCTAAGGCTGACAGCTGAGCGACATGGCCCAAATTAGATCCATCCTCGCTTCTGAGGATTAAATTGAAACAGCATTTTCTTACAGTTCTCTGCTCTCTCAGGGGTAAAAAGTTGTGGCTGTTTCTTTGTACACCTTTTCACAAAATGATCTGTCTTTTTCCCTTATTCCCCCCACACTGACACACAGGCTTAGTTTTGACAGGTTAGTGACTGAAGCCAAACAACTGTGAGTGACAATCAATAGGGATTATTGTTGAGGGTACAGCTGTAAAGCTCTATTGCTAGGAAGAAAAAAATAGAGGATGTAGACATTAAAATTAATGTTTATGAGATTTTTGCCAAAAAATAATTTATTAGACAGGTAACACCGGTCCAGTTTTCCTGATAATTCTTTGTTTATATCATCCAGCTTTCCTTCAGTTATGGTTGTGATACATCCCTTCTTTCTTTAGGACTATTCCAGCAAATAAGAAGGACTATTCCAGCAAATAATATATCACTTCTTTCTTTCGGACTATTCCAGCAAATAAGAAGGCCATATTAAGTCCGAACAGGACCTTTGGGGCACAAACCCCTCTCTAAATACTTTGAATTAATTCACCTTTAAAAACATAAATCACGAACTAATCAGATTCCTCATTGAAACTTGCCTGTAAACCATACCTTTTTTTGAATCCAGTTTCTCCAAATGTCTTCTTTATTGCACCACCATTTTCCAGCAGTTCTTTTCTAACCGTAGAGATACAGCAACAAATCAAGCACAGTAACTGTATCTCTAAAACATAGTACAAAAAAATAGAAATCCTTAGAATGTTAAAACTATAGGCATACATCATCATACATGTTTTATTACCTGTGCATGTTTGAAGTAGGCAAACTCATGCAGCTAAAGAATATTAATAAGGGGAGAACAAAACTCCTTAATATCATTCACACATCTGGAGAACCGTTTTTTCTTTTGACCAGTGATGTCATTTTCCCACTGCAAAGTGCTGAGGAGTGCCAGGGGACAATGCACTGACTCATCTTGTAGTCTTCATAACTTTTCAGTGGTCTGGTTTGTAAGATTCATTATTGGTTTTGCTGCGCATGTGCCTGAAACAGATGCAAAATCACTTTTTAGGAAAGCAAACTACCTAAACCTCTTGGAATTTCACAAGTTTCAGGTAGAAATATTAGAGCATCTATGCCTGTCTCCATTTGACTGGGCAGCAAGGGATGCAGGTGTGAGTGTATTGCTGTGCATGTGGCCCAGTGAGCTGGGGGGCAGGACTGAGTATGTAGACCTGTAACACGCTGTTCAGTGAGGACATGATATGAGAATATAGAAGGTGTGAAGCTCCTAGAAGGTGACATGATTATTAAAAGATGAATGTCCTGTCCATTCTGCATGCTGTCTGCACTCCTAAACTTACCAGCATGCATCTTCATGCAAAAAGATAACAAAGGCACACAACAAAATCTGTGTGCAGATCAACAGAAACACTAAGAAGGCTATGAAAGGGAATTTGCAGCATGGAAAGATTACCCAAAGGATGGAACAGAGCACCCATAAAGCATGGCAGGTCGAGCAATTTCTTCGATTTTGTTGTCCCAGGAGGTTTTGGAGCTACTTTACCAAAGCAGATTCAAATAGGAATTAGCCAGGTTCATAGATAATGGGTCCAAAACTAGTACTAAAGGGGAAAGACAGGTATGTATCCTTTGATATCCCTTATCTAGATTAGGGATTGATAGTAGATGATGCAGAAGTACAATGGGAAAGCACCACAGAAAGTGGCCAGGTTTCTGTGTTATTGAAATAGTGTCTCCTATTGCCCTTGTTGTGGCCAGGTACTATTCTTACCCATGTCCCTGCACAAATTATGGGTATTTTTATTTATTTAGGTTTATTCTCACTATAAAACTCACAGCATTATTTATCACTCTAGAAAAAGTCAGAGTTCTGAAAAAGAAATGCTGCTTGTTAAAAATATCTATTCCTACTCCTACCCAGGAGCTATGTGGGGGAGCGTGTATTTTTTAAAAAAAAGAGGCATGCCAATCACATAGAAATTAATACAAGCAAAGAAAAGGGAAACCTGGGGCAAATCTAACTATTCCTCAGGTACAAGTCTAGGACCTGAAGCCCACAATGAAAAAAGCAATGCAGTCTGCATATCGGCATCATAACACTTCAGCTCTGATTACAGCTGTCACACAGCCAATGGAACAAAATATTCTCAGTATTTTGTGTTGAACAAAACATTTCTCTACCAGGACTTTGTCCTGACAAGAAAATGAAACCCAATCAAAAAGGAGGTTTGGCTTTCTCCCACTCCCACCCATGTCCTTTCCTTCTCTGGCTTGACTTAATCTCTGCTGTGTCCTATGGAGCCTGTGCCCTGCTCTGTCCCAGTAGTCCTCCATCCCAGGCACCCTTCAGGGCAAAGCACTTCCCGGTAGCTCATGGGAATACCTGTGGAGATCAGGATTGTGACTGGAAAGCATCTTGTCCAAGTGTAAGCTAGAGAAATTGTTCTTGCCACCTGGACCTCTGCTGTGGGCTGTGAGTTGGCAGCCACCAGTTTGATCCCCTCTGCCTCCATTTGTCCTATCCACCTCAATGGACACCCTTCAAAGCATGTGTTGTCTTCACCTGTACAATCCCAAACTGACCTGGCACCTGCCTCCCGCAAACATCCTGCTAGGTGTTTGATAATTCATGGTTGGTACTTGCTTCTGCCATTAGGCACATTTGGAAATCTTGCCTTGAAACACATTTTGAAGTTAAAGCTTTTTTGCCATTTATTGTTCCTACAGGATTTGTCCCATCCCAGGTGTTCTCTGATTTCTACTGGAAGAAGAATTAATGCTTGGACTAATGGCTGAATGGTGTCACTTGATGTAATGGTGTTGAGAACCAGATGTTATTTGCACAGACTTACATGCTTTCAATGCTGTGTGTATAGCATTAACGTATGAAAGTTGTTCATATAGACATTTCCCAGTCTTCCCAACTCAACATGGACTGTGTCATTCAGTTCTGCTGGAAACCTCTAACTATTAGTATTAAATGATCTTCAAATAGAGAAAAATGCAGGCACTAAAGGCTTGATCTGAGTTCTATAGTGCCTGTGTTTCGGTGTGTGAGGCTGTTCATTGCTATACATATACATTTGCTTGGCAACGCAGAGTCACATGGATTTACAGCAGATAAACATGTCTTGGAATATGCTGATTTTATTTATGTGTTTTAACGTTCCCTTTTTTTTTTTTTTTTTTTTTCTTTCGTATCTTGATCTGAGGCTTATTAAATTGCTATTAGAATACCCTACATTGCAAACATCTTTATCACTCAGTGTCCAAGATACTTTAATGGTGAAAAAGGAAAAAGAAAATTGAATTAAGGCTTTCTTTTAAAATTAGCTGCTTAGTTGCTATAAACCTCCATATACTATTGGGACACCTGGTAAAAATACCTGGAAAACCACTAAGAACTCCAAAAATGCTGGAATGTGGATTTCCTCATAGGACACACCCTTTTTGTCTAAATCTTGACAGAACAGAGAACTGTGCTTGAAAGTTCCTATTTTGGAGGTCGAAAGAGCTGGAGATGGTTTGCTGGATTAGAAGGTGCAGCAACAGTGTTAATGCAGAGCCTGGCTTATCTTCACATCCACAGACTGTAAAATCCACCATCAGCACCAGCATACAGACAACTTAGAAGAGTTTCAAGGATGGAGTTCACTGTCTTTGGAACAGAAGTTGTGATGAAGGGCCTTGTGGGACCAGGTCTTTATCTTCACAAGGGTTTTATGAGAGCCTGTTGGCTCTTGCAGCAGCTCCAGGACCTTAACTGAAGAAGACCTCTGCACCCTGCTTGGTTCTGTATCATTTCTGAGCAACTCACAGGAACTATGGCTCAGAGGACCATGATGAGTCCCTAATGGTTCAGACTCTCTTTCTTAAATGTCCAAAGGCAGACTCTGTCTTTGGGTTGCTGAGATGCTTGTCACAAATGTGTAGAGCTGATACTGACAGGCACTGAACACTCTGGATGGAGTCATCAATAAATGTAAGCACAGAACCGGTTCCTTTGACAAAATTATTCTTGTGTTTAAACCCACGATCAGGCCCCTTTCTGGACCAACCAATGTATGCTACCTTGGGCATGCCCCGTGTGAAGATCCTGCAAAAAATATGAATGCCCCTAAAAATCATGGTCTTTTTGCTGGTCCAGCATATATGAGGGAGACTTTGTAAAAGATGAAGTGGCGATGGTGTCTAGTGGATCAGGGCAGGGGTGAGAGGGAGATGAATTCTGGGGCCCCTGCTTTAAGAGGGAATGAATTGAAAAGTCTTCTCAAGAGAGATCAAGTTGCTGGGCTGAAATCATCTTAGCGGAACAACCTCTACGGCCAGGATCCCATTAAAAATTATCTTGTCATTAGGGCACTTGGCAGAGGGACAGGACTCAGGGTCATAGGCCAGGATTTTCTGGTCAATCTTTCCAGCCTATGCATCTTGCTTGAGAAGAAGGTACCAAAATGTTATCCTGGATCTCACCCTTCATCCTTCTGCAAGTCCAGGATGAGCAGCATTAAGTCATCTGAATACCTTCATCTGGTCCTTTTCCGAGACCAGCAGTAGCAGCAATTCTCTTAGTATGCTGAATTCCTCTGCCTATCCACTGGTACATTATCTCTTCATCATGAAAGTGCTAATTAATCCTTTCGAGGAGAATTGCCTCTCTGAGAGCAGCATGTCCAACTTCCGTGACATGTTTCTATGGTAGGAGTTGCGTACTGCCCAAGCAGACCTTGCCCAGCTGTCCCTCCTCTGCCGAGGAGGGGAATGCCACATCCCCTTCCAGGGTTGTGTCAACCACCCAAACTGCCATACGTCTCACTTGAACTCCTTTCAATCTGCTGTCCTTAAAGTTTAATAAAGGCAACGACTGTTGTCTGCCCCAGGACATCCCTGTAAATCAGCAAAAAGTGCTCTGATCTTGTAAATAGTGCTGCAAATTGCCTACATATCTCTCAGATTTTGTTAGTTTATTTGTTTCAGTCTCCCTCTGCAGCTCTCAGCTGGTGCCGGACAAGGGAGACCGGATCAGACCGGACGGACCACAGTGTGAGCCAGCATGGCAAATCTGGAACAATTTTTTTTTCTTTTTCTTTTCCTTTTTTTCAGCACAGCAGCAGGAAGTTTGCTTTTGAGCCAGCACCTCACAGCCCCTTGTGACTATCACAGATATAAAAATCATGTGATGTTGCTTGGTAACACTCAAATGTAAGTACTGTGCATGTCTCAAGGACTGCGCTGTATTTAATCAGAAGTAACAAATGCTATTTGTTACTTTTAACAAAGTAAAGTTTAAACACACCAAATTCAGGGGCATCTGCTATTAATTCAACAGAGCAAGGGTAATAGGGCTGCTCATAAATTTGAAAATCTCTCTATATTAAATAGGAATTGCTGACAACATAGCATTTGCCATACAATCTGTGAAAGTGGGGAAAAATGTGATTCACTGGCCATTGATAAATCAAAGAAATTAAACTTATGGAGAAATCCCAAGACACAGTGAAGGCAATCTGACACAATCAAACAGAACAGCATCCAAACTAACCCAGGCAAGATCCAGACTCAGACTATAGCCACAGATCAAAACATTCCTCCGCATATAAACATCCTGCCATGGGGGCTGATCAACATCTCACATTAGTAATGCTATATTCCCAAAGAAGGGCTTTAAAGGCACACATCAGCACAAAAGATGTGGAGTTCAAAGCCAACAATAAGAAAACAGTTAGAAACAGACATCTATCTACTCAAGGACTCCATCAAGAATGGCAAGCTTTTTTATTAGCACAATAATCCCTGCAGTGGCAAAGGAGAGCACTCAGAGAAGTCAGAGGAGAGGCAAAATAGTCTGCAAAAATTAGAATGACAATGTCCTAGTGGGCAATATTTTATATGTGCATAGTGGATAATTAACTTCTACTTTGGGAGCTCCTTTTCTCTACCCAGGTTTGCTTCAGCTTCTAGACTTTTTCTGTGTCTGTTAAGAGAAATTTCCCATAGTTACTGCGATAGTGCTTATCACAAAGTGTTAAACATTACTTTCAACTTCAAAATAAAACTATTTGATGGCGGTGCAGCTGAATCATGTGCTTCTCTCTTTCTGTTTTCTGACAACTGCTCCATCAAGTAAAGTGCTTTGGCTGCACCATCCTAGAATTGCCCCAGTTACTGCTGTTGCTGCAGTCACTTGGAATTAGCTTGTGTTTTCCAGTATTAACTGTTCTTGTGATTTTTTTTTGTTTCCTTGGCAAATGTAATATTGGTGAATTGACACTGAAGAACCACCAAAGACAGATGTTTGCTTAGAGGTTTCCTGTGCATTAATATAGTCCAGGAAGAGACATGAGGCCACTGAATATTGCTTAGCTGCAGGGGAGAGCTTCCTTGCAGGGAGGCCCCCCAGAGAGTGCTTGCAGTGGGACATGTTTGATGCCCCATCTGAGTAGCAACCCTGGGGTCCCCCCTACTAGTGCTTTTGCTGAAATGCAGCATTCACAGCACTTATTTTAGATAGCTAAAGCAGTTTTTATTCATGGATGATCAATCGTCCTCAAATATTCCATGTCTTTCCTATCAGCACTTTGATGTGCTGTGTCAAAAAAATGTTGGGGAACTTTGGCTAAGTTCCAATAGCAGATTTTTAATGTTCGAAACTGTTTCTTCAGAAATATTAAACAAAAGGAAACCAATCTAGAGGCAGAGGTATTTGTACCAGAGGAGTGAATCCCTGCAGTGTTTTCCCTGTGTGAATACTGTCCATTGATGTTGGCCGGGTTTACCTGCCACTTTCCTCCTGTTCTTAATGGAGAGAATGGATGTGGGAGGACCACACTGCCCTTCATTTCATACCATGAGCTTTTTCTTAATTTGTTTGAGAAAACATATATATCCCTGTAGTAAGCTGTCAGTGTGAACTGGTCTGGGGAGGGGGTTATGGATTGCCTTTGGATAAAATTCACCTTCCCCTCCTGATTTGCTCAAATCTTTGGCAGCCCCTAGGAACATAAACCAAGCAATTTTGTAACTGTGCCTTATTAAAAACAAGTTATATAGAAGAAAAAAAAAGAACAAGTTTTGAAAGTGGATGGGAGTTGTGATGATGAGTTCCAGACCTGGTCCTGAGCTGCAGGTGGTTAACGGGAACCTTCCAAGGGGCCGTGCTCAGAAAGCTACCCCAGGGGCGGTCTCTGCAGTCATATCTGCTAGCAATAATTTCTCCAGCAATTCTCTGAGGTTGTGAAATAAATACAGACCCCAATGAAATAGACGGTGCTTGTATTTAATGATGAGTCAGTCTGCTCAGAAAGAGCTTGCACTGTGTCAAGAGGGCCATAAGGTGAATAAAGAAAGTGAACTGTAACCTGAAGAATATTATGCAGCTATGAAACCACATTTGGATCAATTAAATGGATGGGTAGATGAAAAAATCAATGCAGGTCCTCTGCTCTGGGATATGACTGTGAATGCATTACTCTTAAATCCTCCAAAGATACATACTAAGCAAATTCTCATATAGGTATTTCCATCTTATACTGACTGCCCTCAAAATGAAGCCCGTTCAATTAACTTAATTAACTTGTGATTAAGTCCAGATTTTTCCAGGGACTCTAGCTCCAAGAGAATCATCCTGCTATAATTTCCAAGTACAAAGCACAGGCATCAGCTCTGACTGCTGGTCTGGGGTTCATTCACAGGGTTGATGCTGGTTTCTGCACAGATGTTGGGTGCTTCACCTGCTTTTCTGTGAAATAGAGGCCTATGAAAGGGGCAGTGAATATGGGACACTGCAAATGAAGTGTGTTTAGGTAATAGCACTAACCAGCATTATCCCACTATGACACAAATGTTCAGACAAAATGTGGTCAGCTAAAGATTATTTCTGTTAGGAGAAGCAAATGATCCTACCATGAGGTTTTAATGTTGAACCATTCTGTTTACTTGCTGAGACTAATGAAGCTCTATTTCTCTGAATGCAGAGAAATCAACTAGCAATTAGCCATTTCTTTACTCAAGATGGCTGTTCAAGATGGCTTCATGAGTGGATGTTAGCAGTTTGTACCCCATCCATAACACTGATTCACTAGAAATGGCTGAAATAACTATATATGAATCATTAGACAAGGTGGATGTGCAGGGACACTAACCCAGAAGAACTGCTATAACATTCACAGAAGTCAATCACTCCATCACAAATCTCAGCAATACCCGATTAAGCAAAACTAGTGAAATATTTTGGAACTCTCCTCAAGATGAGCTCGATTCCAACCCCCCCAGCCACAGTTTTCTGAACAACAGATTTCAACTGGGATGAATTGTCAAGCATTTCAGATTGTCCTTTTCTTCATACCACTGTATAAACCAAATTTTAAAAATAAGGGCAGTGCTAATTTGTTGGTTTCTACTTTAGAACTTTGTCCAAATGCAGTACATTTAATTTTAAAGTTATTTTCATTATTCTGTAATGATTTTTCCAGTGATACTCACTTCTCTTCTAATTTATGGAGCTGCTCTTGAGTGTTGGGACCAAGGTAGGCAATAAAATGGAAGCATTAGGCTTCCTTTTTACTGCACCCTCTCTTTTTCATCAAAGAGAAGTTAAACTTTCTAAGAAAACGCGTAATTTTTTTGCATCTATTTTCAGATGCTGTCTCATTCAATGTTTTAAGTTGGAGTAATGGTTCTTGAAGAGAAGACCTAATCCATTTGTGTGTTGTGAGATTTTAATTGCGCACCTTGAAGAAACTGCTATAAATCACAGTACCCCAGCCGTTGGATGGGAAAGCAGCAGGTCTTCCAGCCAGGAGGACACCAGTGCGAGACCTGCTGCCCAGGACTGAGCACATGCTGTGTGGCTCCTGGAGAGCCACTGCAGACTGCCTGCGGCTGTAACTGTTTACTTCATCTGTAACAGATGAAATGTGAAATTCCCTTTTGCAAGGAAGTCCTTATAACTCAGGTCTGGTTTATTCATTTGAAGCTAAACTGCTCTGAAGGGTCAGTGCCTTATTGCTATGTGGAGCAGAGGAAGTCAGTGGGAAGGTCATGCCTGGTTTACAAGGCTGTGTGATGGGGTTCATTGGGACCCACCAGCGACAGAAGCTCACATGTGTCACTGAAGCATTGGCATGACACATGTCCATTAAGGCATCTCCATCTCTGTAGAAGTGCTAACTATTGGTCCAGCTATGTTCACATATTGCTGGAAATTTAAAAGCAGATCATGCATAAGGCAAGGTTCATTCCTGCAACAGAGCATCAGAAACAGCCTTGAATTTGAAATAAACAAAGACGGAGCTGTTGACCAGAAAAGCTTGTAGTGCGCAGGCCTTCTCCAAACCATTACAGCTGGCACCTTTTCCAGGTTCCCAGTGAGCTACTCTCAGATTCTGACACCTGTGCAGGAGGTAGGAGCACATGCTGAAAGTTACCCTTAGAGCAGCACCATGAGTATTCTTGAAGAAATGGTAAATAAGGGGGTAGTAGAGGCCTGGAAGATGAAGACGGGTGAATAGTACTTGGGAGAGGATGCGGAATGGAAAATAGCATTGTTCTCACAAAGAATGAAGGGTTTGGAGACAAAAACATGCAGATGAGAGGGAGCTGGAAGATAAGAGAGTGTGACTCTGTGATGGGAAGCTATGGGGAGCTGAGGAAGGGAGTATCTTCCTGAATAACTCTGTAATACACAATAGCAAAGGAAGCATGGCTATACCTCTCCTAGGAAATGAAACAGGACAGGGAACATCCCTGAGCACAGCAACCTGGCTGTCTGTACTAGCTTTAGTTATTTATCAAGGGTAGTTTGCAAACAGCTACAGTTCTGGTGGCTAAGAGATCTACCTGTAGGTCACTCTGGGCCAGCTGGCCTGCCTTCATTGACCATTACAGATACAGCCCTTTTGTATACAATTTTTAGATCATGTGGCACCTCAAGAGGTCCTCAGGTCCTGACATGCCTGAGGTGGCATAAAGCATTGTCTTGTTTCATTGGACAGACAATGTAGAGTCTAGTCTCACAGCTAACGTGATGTAGGTTGGGTTGATCTTCGTGACATGAAGGCAGGTCTCATGGAGAAGCCAGCAAAGCCCTAGTCAGAGCATATAGAGCAGCTGTAGTCCTTGCTGCTTTTGCAGAGTGTTGCCTGGTGTGTGTGCAGTTGATGCGGCATCAAAATGATGCCACAGTGGCTCAGGGATTTGTCCAAAGAAAAAGACCTGCTCCAAAGGACTTAGATTGTACTGTTTAGATTAACTTGAAGAAGTCGGGTTGGAAAACGGAGGGACAAAGGCTGCAAGATGGTGGATGAGATAATCAGAGCCATCATATTGGTGTGTTCAGAGAGGTGGCAGGAGCCTCAGAAAAGCCTAGAGCCAATGAAGCATACACAGAGGAACCATCAAATATGCTGAAGGCTCACTGAGGTGAGAACAAGAATGCGAAGCTCACCAAAGACC
Source organism: Psilopsiagon aymara (assembly GCA_024733675.1). Taxonomy (NCBI): domain Eukaryota; kingdom Metazoa; phylum Chordata; class Aves; order Psittaciformes; family Psittacidae; genus Psilopsiagon; species Psilopsiagon aymara. Next base: position 22,609 of record JANRGW010041255.1, on the reverse strand, counting down.
CTGGAGGTGGCCAGCCTTAATCACACAGTGGTGACAAACAGAAATTTAGGGTATCAGGAAAGCTGGTAGAGTCATTAGGGGGATGGGTCTGGAAGAGCTCACAGATACAGGAAAGGGAGAAAGCAAGATGTTCACTGCATATGTTTTGTGGGAGTTCATTAGAGCGATTTTGAGGAGCAATGAAAAGATGCAAGAAAACATTTGTTTGATGATGTTGGAGGGAAGGTTTTCTCTGTAACAGCAGTTATCTGAAATAGCAGCGTGCTAATGCAGAAGCTATTCTGTCCCTACAGTAGCACATGGCCAATCTGTGAGCTCAGTCTCCTTTTTTGATAGAACTGGCACATGTTGTTCTTCATTCACAATCTGTTTTTTTTTTAGTCACTCTAGCAGCAAATAGCCAAAGGAAACAACATTTAATTACTTAACAAGACAGCCCAAAAATAGTGAAATGGAGGTGAGAAATGCTCTATCAGGAATTAAATTAGTCATTCAAAAAAGAGGCTTGAGAGCAGGTTAGCTCATGCCTTTGTGCTATTTTTATGACTCCTACTATTGCATTGTCAGGTCCTGGCATAGCACTGTCTGGAGCTCCAGCTTATGCTTCTGACTGCAAAATAAGCACTCACTGCAGAATGCTTTTCTCATTTTGTAAATCATCTTTCTCTGGCAAAAATCAATGAACAAGTGACCCAGACAGTCAGGTTTGCTCACTTCAGTAGTGTTGCAGTGCCTAGGATGCCAAGGCCTGGATGTGCCTAGTGCTCTCTGCTTCCACCATGTATTTGATCACTGGTTAAATGGAGCAGGAGCAAACCCACCTCCGTCCAGCAAGGTGTGCAGGTGAGGTCTCCTCTCTAAGAAAGGCACAATTCTGAATGAGCCACAGCCACTCCACCGCTGATGCCCCTATTTCCAGCACTGAGCACTCCAGCAGTCTTGCCCAGTGTAAACATCACTTCCACGTTCTTCCTCAGCACGTCTCAGCGGTTCCTGAAACAGTTGTGAATTTCCCATCAGTCTGCATTGCTCCCACACCTCACAGGTGCTCCTCTAGTGCCTCCTCACGACCGTGTTTTTTCTTACAAGGGTAGCCATGGAGCAGATAGGTTGTTCTGTGAGCTCAGGGGCTGTGTCTGTGCTGGTACATGGGACATGCCCAGTGCTGGTGCTAAGGCCAGCACTGAAGCAACAGGATGCTTGCACTGAAATGACTGATTGGGAATGCCTCCTGAACTTTGTTCAGTGACTGGTTGGGGTGGGTTAGCTGTTTTGTTCCGAAGCAATGCTGGAATTGTGCTACCAATTTAGTGGGGTACACAGCCTAGGGATGCTCCCTAGCACTCAGGCACAAACCAGGCTGTCTTACCAAGTGAAATAGTTGTCTGCAATGTTCTTCCTGAGAAATGGGACAACTGGCCCCTCTGAATTTGTGTAGGGGTAAGGCTCTGTGTCTCTCAGAGCAGACCAGCTGCAGGTTTCCTAGTATTGGCCATCCTGAAACCAAAGGTGTCTACAATGGAAGTAAGAACTGGCAAAAGAAGAGAGAACATTTTCCATCCCCAGCTCATTCCTGCCTACAGACCTTGTTCTGCATGAGAAAGCGGTGCTGGGATAGTGAAAGGAATCATTTCCTTTGGAGGTCATATGGATGGACGGATGTATTAATGAATGGATGGAGGGCGGGAAGAAGACCAAGTGAGACAGAATACAGAATATTTAAAGGCTGTAAATACAAACATAAAAGAATGGTAAAGATAAAGAAAAGATTGTCTTTCTAGGACCATCTTTTAATTTGGCCACCCCAATGCATACAGCAACACCTGACTGTAGGGACCCTCACTCCAGTCTCAGCACCCCTGGCCTGGCTCCTCTCAGGTCCCCCAGAGAAATGCCCAGTGCACTCAGAGCAAGCGCTGCACAAGTGAGCACAGCAGAGAGAAACTGCTTTGTAGGAGCCTCTCCAAACAGGTTTTCTCTTCCTTTGTCAGGAGCATATTTGGTCTCGGTGCCTGCGTAAACCATGGCCTGCAAGCACCCAGCAGATGATCCTTTGGAGCAGTGTAATGCTCTTGGGCTTTGTAAGCTGACTGTAGCTTGTGATACACAGCCAGGAGTTTCCTCCCACTGCTCTGCAGCAGCCCTCAGCACACTTGGTTTGCTCAGGCTGGCTTACAGGTGGCATCTTGCTACCTGATAACCCCCTTCCAGCCACAGACCCCAGGTACCTTCCAGCTGTTGACCTAGTAAACCTGTATTAGAGGCAAAAGCCCTTAAAGTCATGGGAGCCATTTTACATGTAACGGTAGTTATTTTGAGCCTCAGACTCATCTTCCCTATGTTTATATGCCTATAAATGTTGTTCATTATAGATGCAGACACAGACAAGTACTGGCTTTATATAGGTTTCTTTAACACATACATAAAAAGAACTAAAATTAAGGGCATACTTTCACCTCTGCATGTTTTATAGGAAAGACTAACATAAAATGAAGAATGAAGTGAGTACTTTGCAATGAGTACTGCACAGGTCTAATATAATGTGTTGTTACAAACTGACCTTGGTTCGAGTGTAGTTTTTTAGATGATTTCAAACCTCAATGAACAAGAATTGCAAAGACAGCTGGAGAAATTTTAGCCTCTAATTTTCCTTTAAAGGCTCTCTGTTAGGAGCTCAAAATTCACATTTTTGCCCATGGACAGGGTGATGGATGTGGGAATTCAAATGGCATGCGCTCTAGTTCATTAAGAGAGTAATAAAAACCAAATCTTTTTGCAGTCGTAAAAAACTACTTCTCACCTGAATCACCACTACAGAAGGCTGTGAATGTTTTCAGCTGAATTACACTTGAAATATAAAATGTTATTAAATCCAATTAATTTTCAATCAATCATGTTTGACATGTACACTAATATATCAATCATGAATTTTATACATATATTTATTTTAACTCTGTTCTCTTTTCATTTCTATTATTACTTATTAAACCCCACAAACTCTAAGAAAGTAGAAACAAGTGTTTTGATTTCTTGTGACATTTCTTACTTACCTGCAGTTCTTCCACAGCAGAAGGAATGTACACTCCTTGTCTTCTTTGCCTTCAGCTTTGAATTATCAGGTTGGGTTTATGTGTGGTTGCAAGGAACCAGGTCCCATCCTTCCCTCCGTATTAGCAGTTATGCAAGTAAATTAGTTGGTGGTACCAGGACTATTCCAACAGGTAAGTGCTAGCCAATGCAACTTCTACATGACAATCAATGGAAAAGTTCTGTGCTCAGGAACTAGATTAGGCTGAACCCTCCTTGTGTAAGAAGTTATTCACTGATAAAATCAATTCATGCCCTTATTTTCTAAATATGAATATTGCAATTACTGCTTCTGTGAAACTACTAAAATCTAATAAAATGCATTTAAAAACACTTTTACTTGATAATTTAAACCTGAAGTCATTTATCCTTAACTTCAAACTCTGCATACATTTCTTGCTAGAAATCTTACCAGATAAATCCCTTTGAGTGTTTATTACTAACTTACAAATTTCAGAAACACAGACAGTATCTAAATGTTAACATGACCCTAACTCCAGGCTTCCACATAACATTAGAATAGTTAATTCAGTGGAGAAAAAAAATACAGAAACATAGGAAAGAAGAAAGAACCAACATGTGAAAGAACCTGCCAGTGCTTCATCAGATGATCTGAAATGGGAGGACCTGAACCTACCCAGCACTTTTCAACAGGCTGTGTCTGGATTGCCGCAGGTCTGGACTGGGGAGATCTTGTGAGCAGGCACAACACTTCATAGCTGGCTTTGAGGCTCAGACAGTTTTACCTGTAATTGCATTTTACTGAGGGGCTGGGCAGAGTTTGCCACACTTCTGAGCAATTCCACTTCCTGCCTCGGTGGCACTTGATGAGACTTGCACAGTCTAGATCACAAGCAAGAAATGGTAAAGCTGAGTATCAGCTAGAAAAGTGGCCAGGAAGGGAAGCAAAAACAGCAAGGAGGAGGGCCTGGCTGTGGTTCATGATCTGGGGAGAAGGTGGGGATAGTGGCAGCAGCAAAGGCAAACTAAGATAACACTAAGGACACCTGGGTTTGGGCAGTGTTGCTTTGAGGCAGGAATTTTCCCTGGGACAGTGAGCTTTTCCCTGGGAGAGCAAGGAGAGAGCTCTTTCCATGCCAGAGCTTTTGGCCACAGAACTCCATATGATAGAGAAGGTGGCAGCTTCCATGCTGGCCCTGGGGCTGGATGTGGTGATGGGCAGGCAGGCTCCACTCCTGTGCCAGGCATCCATTGCATAGCAGGAACACATCAGGACAGAAATGTACCCAGATGGCTACAGGTCAGGCTTAGAGCATCTGCTTATTTATCTCAATCCCTGGATGGTTTTGCTCCTTCCTCTAGCATACATGATCAAACCCACATCTTCTAGTGCATGCAAACATGCTGCACTACCACTTTGTTCATGGCTTTACAGAAATGTCAGGACTGGCATTGCTGATTGTATGTTCAGGGCAGAGCTTGTGCCTTAGTGTTGTGCACTGAGGTGCTGTGCTTGGAAAAGCCTGGGGTGTGATTAGAAAAGGCATTGGATGAATCCTGCAAATGTTCAAATGATCATTCACAAGGCAGGCTGGCAAAATCCCATGAACAGCTTATTGTCTAATAAAGAAGGCAATTACTCATTGCTCTACATCTATCTATACACACAAGACATAACAAGAAGACCCAAGATGCATTTTGTCTTACAAAAGATGAATATCTTGCATTTTGTCTTTTGTGCTGGTAGATGTTGCTCTTGTCTCTGTCTGGGTCTTGGAAAGGTAAAGGCTTAGCTGATGCTTTAAAGATCAGGCAGGTTCTCTTTCACCCCAGGACTGCATTGCTGTTCTCTTAAGTCTGTGTTCTCTAACGGATTTCTTTGTTTTTATGAACACATTTCCAAGTGTCATCATGCTGGGCCTTAGCATGTGTCTGGGCATGCAGTGTAATAGCCACTGTGAAGCTGAACAAGCAGCTTGGCAGTGACACAGGATCCGTAGGTTTGTGTGCAACAGGCATCCCTGAAAGAATGTGAATGAACCTCATACTGGGTGAGTGGGAAAGTATTCAACTGCTGGGGAACTAGCTGAATGTAACAAATGAAAATTGCTCCTTTATTTGGATGGCACAGGCTGCCAGCTTTTCTCAGCATCTGGCTGACAATCAAGTCCAGCACCCAACGTCTTACATGGCACATGTTTTCCAGTTCTTGACTGTCACCCCAGCCTTTGACTGTGCTTCTTGGAGCCATCACTGATTTTTCTGGCTTCTGCCTGAGATGCAAGAGGTGGATGCTGTTTCCAAACCTACTGCCACAGACAGCTGAGGAAGTTGAGACTTTCTCATACAAGCATCACTAATAGCTTCCATTTCTTAGAGCTGCTACAGTAGGAGGTAAGGGTCTTGTATCATCTGCAGCCTCCTCTAAAGTTGTCTGAGATCTCAGCCCTCCTGAACTATACTTAAGTACCTTGCATTTAAGAGGTCTGGACAGAACGATGCTTTTGGAAATGTATGTCAGAGGCATAAATTCATGATTTTTCCTACATCTTTTCCATGCATTTTCCTTCACTCTAGTGCTTCATCAATCTTCTCATACAATCTGCTGTAGATTCACATTGGAATGGAAACTTGTTTAATGCATTTTCTAACACAGAAAAAAGCAACTTGCTTACATTGGTACTTGACATATCAATGTGTGTGTCAGAGAAAGTATCAGTAGTTGGGACCAGCAATGTCACCAGAGGGAATGAAATTAAAGTGAGCAAATGTAATCGTAGCTCATTTCCATTCTCTGCAAGAACATGATATTGAAGGTTGTCATAGGCGAAAAAAGAGCTTACATTGTGAATGTTAACAGGCAGCAAGATCATTGGGTATGTGTGTGTGGGTGTGTGACTGTCCAAAATTGAACTTCTGAACACCGAAGCGGAAACTTGCTCCTTGCTAGCTGTGAGTGGGATGGTCTGCTTGCAAAGTTTGATAATACATGAGCTGAAGAAAACCAGCACAACCTCAATACTCTAGTTAATAAAGAGCCATGAGACAGAGCCACCAGGGAGGAAGCTGATCATGTGCTGGGCTTCTGCACATGGACCATTTAGGTTGGCAAAACCAGGAGCCTGGGGCTCTGGAGAGAAGATATAGACCCAGAAAAGAAGGGTCCCTGCCAATAAGTGATTTTGAAAAGAACAAAATTGGAAGGAAGATCCTGGAAGTGGGGGAAGATATTGGAGATCAGGGGGATGCATGGTGATGAGGCTGGGGGTGCAGTGGGACCTTGGCCATGATGCCCAAGGACAGCAGTTGGGAATAGCAGCACAGCAGGACCTGACCCAGGTTTCTGCCCATGCATCCAGGGAACCATGGCTTGCTGGCGGAAGGGATGTGGAGGCCTTGAGAAAGCAGGAAGTGAGTATGGGTGATAGATAGTGACAGAGGGCAAGAGTCTGAATTGTGTCAGCTCCTAAATAAACCTCAGTATCCAGATTCACTCTGTGTCACTCCTGACAAAGCTGTAATTACAGCTTGATCAAGGCAGAGAGGACTCCATAGATGAGTAATGCAAGGAGGTTTTGTTTAAACAAGCATCTGTGGAACAGAAATGGGAGAATGTCTGACGGGACATTTTCTTTATAAATAAATTTTGTGTTCTTTTGTAATGGGAAACAGTTGGCCCAACAGCTGCCAGTTATTTGACTGCACAAGATTTGCAAAGTAGGATGAGCATATCTGGAATACATTTTTTTCTACACTATTAAAAATATGTTGGCAGGGGAAGAGACACTTAAAACTACTTTTTGAAAGCGTACAGATTTTGTTTCTACATCTGAAAACATTTTTATCCTAAAAGAGTCCTGCCTGAATCTGAAGCAAGTTGTATGGCAAGCAAATAAAGGCAAGGTAAAGAATGGTAATTCTGTGTCAAAGAAAATGTAGGTGTCTGAAATGCAGTTTCCTTCTGACAGGTCACAGAAAACTACCTGCTCCCACAAAATGGGGCTCTCTTTTTTTTCTGACCAGCTTTACAGTCAAAGTGTGTCTGGAGTTTGGAAAAGATTATTACTCATTATTTTTGCATTGAGAAGACCTGGGAAGAATAAGTAAGAAGATACATAAGCCATGTAAAAAGATATTCCATGCCTTAGAAAACTCACAAATTGAAAAAGGAGGCAACTGGGGCTGCTAGCATGTGAGAAGGATGCTGGCAATGACATGATCATAATGAACTGCACTTGTATCTCCCCAGTAAGCACATTTCTTAACTAAGTGCTCCAGAATATCATTCCCAAGGTGGATTGATAGGGCCTAAAGCTGTACATACACTATGAAAAGGAAGAGACCAGGGAAACAGGCTGAGTGAACTATGAACAGTGACCTGGCCCATATTAGCACGCATCCTGGCATGGAACTAACCTGTGACAATAGAACTGTGCTCAAAATGTCTCGTATCTCCTGATAGGCATCTGGGACATAGTCATCCTGTGCTCCCTGAGGAGCAGCTCAGAGACTGAGGAGACGGAAGGTTGTGCAAATGTAAACATCCATCAACATGAAGCAGAAGCCCAGAAACCCACCCAGTGCACACACCGCCTCTGCTGCCCGGATCTGGCAGGAGACACTGGGGAAGGTTTCACTATGGTTCATAATAAATAAATAAGAAGTAGATCTCTGAGCTTGTGCCAGTATTTATCTTGTACTGGATTACAGCATCTGTGCACGTGAACTCCTGACACCTCAGCAGCAGTGAGCACAGCATCACTGAATTTTGAAAGGTGCCTGCAGAGAGATGCATCTGTGCACCGCTGCGCCATGCCACCTATGCTTTCTGTCTATATTTGAGGGTCTTAGAAGGAATTACTGGGGAGAGTGTGAAGGAAGGTTTGTGCAGCCTGGGTCAAAATCTGAGTAATGCAAACGCCTATTTATGGTGTCTGGTACATGACCTCCTTTTACTACAGTTGAGAAGACAGTGAAATAGTTGTTTTAAAGTATTATCACCCTGTTAACTATCACCTTGATGGTTTTTCTGCTCTCCTCTTTAAGCTACAGGATTTGTGCTTGTAAGTGAGGAAAACTAGATCTGAACACCAGAAAGGTCAGTTAGGCTTTCCCAGGTTTTGAGGTGGCTCAAACTGATGTCTTGTTAGTGAGCCTAGAAATCTGTCCTTTTCCATCTTTGCTGGTGAGCAGAGGTATTAGAAAGAAGGGTTACCGGAGATAAAGACCTTGCTGCTGGCTTTATGTGTGACTTAGTCTTGTCATTCCTGATTTTCAGCTGGTGAAGTTCATACATTCTCCACGTGCTGGAAGCCCTTTGACACCCTGGGGAAGCTCCAGCTCAGCAGGGATGAGCACAGGAATTTTTCCATTTTGGTCAATAATTTCTCCTCTCTTCTCCTCCATCATTTTCCATGGTAAGGCACGAACAGCACTGTTTCTCAAACTTGTAGCAGGAGGTAAGCTGTCATTTCTGTTTCATCTTGCTCAAATGCCTCATAATCTGGATGAGTAATTTGCCCTGTGCCTGAAGGACAGGAGATATCAGGGAGATGCAAATAAGCAGACAGATTTTACAAAGCCAAGCTTCAAACAGGACAGCTTTCACCATTTAAATTAATGTCCTATCCCCCTTTGCTCACCCCCTACATCCAGTGTACCCAGAGTTTCTCTCCGTGAATGTTGTTGCATGGCTGTATACCAGAAAAAGCCCTGTGCATTGTCTTTCTTCTTAAAACACTGTTTAAATGCTACCAAACAGGTGCACAGGACCTGAACTCCCCCTCTGGTTTCCCCTGCTCCAGTGCAGGGGAGCCCTAGTGAGTCTGCCAAGTGTGTTCTCTTGGGTGCTTGGGAAATGCACATTGCTCACACCGAGGGATCTTGCAGCTCTCCAGCTACTCATAGATGCCTTAATAAGCTGGATGAATGGCTGAGTAAAGCATCGTCCAGCTCTGATGGAGGCAGGGTTTGTTACTCTGCTCCGGTGGTGTCTTGGCTGGAGGAAAGAGCCTCCTGCAGCTCCATGGGGAGCCCGGGTGAGATCTGCCCTATGAAGGTGTTGCATCCTAAAACGTCAGCAGGGAAATGAGCAGTAATTATTATGGCACTACAATGATGGTTCTGCATGTACTGCCTTGATTCACAGCACGACTGGGCAGATGTTAGACAGGGCTGGTAGGAAAAGTTGTTTTCTCCTGAAGCTTACAAGACCAAAGAAAGATCATGTCACTCCAGCTAGCTACTGTCATCATTCCAGCTCCTCAGACGAAACTCAGTTCCTTGACTGGGCTATGACTAGCCCTTAAAAGGCATCACAAGATGTAAGATTAAGGTGCTTTAGTGCTTTCAGGTGCTTGGAAATCTCTTGGAGCAGGGAATTTTCTCTTTCCCATAAGCTGTCCAGTGTCTGCAGTGGATAACATCTTCCTACCAAGAAAATACATGGAGTTTCTTGGAATCATTCCTTCTAAAAAACCACACTGTATGTGTTTACAGACAGATTCAACATCAGTATCTGCCACAAATGTAAGATCTTGTTCCCCTTCACACTTTGAGCTCAAAAATTAATTCCCTTCTTGATGCTGGCTCTACAAAGGCTTTCTCTTGATGCAATTTTATAGTAGAGCAGTCCTGTTGGATTCAGTGGTTACACCTGAATTTTCTTCCACTTTAGTAAGAGAAAAGTTTCCCCTTCATTTTTGAAATGCAGCATCTGTCTCCTCATTTGGCACTGCATATCCTAATAATGCTGTCATTTTACCTATCCAAACATCTAGGTGTTTATCTAGGTGTGCAGAGAGATGCACATGTCTGTATCCAAGTAAGGGTCATTTAATTCCGTGCTTTTACTCGCTTACTCATGCACCAGTAAAGCCATGTTAGATCCTTCCCTCCCTGTTGCTCCTTTCTTGGCACTTGGGGAATGTTGTTTCTCAGATCCCTTGGCTGTGCCATAGGGTAGTCATGGGATCATAGAATAGTTGGGGTTGGAAGGAACATTTAAAGGTCATCTAGTGCAACCCCTTGCAAAGAGCAGGGACATCTCCTACTAGACATTTCACCATCCTCATTGCAAAATATTTCTTTCTTACATGTAGTCTAAATCTGCCCTCTTTTAGTTTAAAGCCCCTTTTCCTTTCACTACATGCCCTTGTAAAAAGTGCCTCTCCAGCTCTCTCATAAATCCCCTTTAGGTACTGAAAGGCTTTTCTAAGGTCTCCCCAGAGCCTTCACCAGCTGAACGGCCCCAACTCTCTCAGCCTTTCTGCACTGGAGAGGTGTGCCAGCCCTCTGGTCAGTTTTGTGACCCTACTAAGGACCTGCTCCAACACGTCCGTGTCTTTCCTGTATTGAGGACTCCAGAGCTGGATGCAGGACTGCACACAATACTCCAAGTGAGGTCTCACAAGAGCAGAGCAGAGGGGCAGGATCACCTCCCTCGACCTGCTGGTCACGCTCCTTTTGATGCAGCCCAGGATACAGTTGGCTTTCTGGCCTGCAAGTGCACACTGAACACGGCTCATGTTAAGTTTCTCATCAACCAACACCCCCAAGTCCTGCGCAGGGCTGCTCTGAATCTCTTCTCTGTCCAACCTGGAGCTGTGCCTGGGATTGCTCTCACCCAGGTGTAGGACCTTGCACTTGTTCTGGTTAAATTTCATCAGGTTGGCATCAGCCCACCTCACAAGCGTGTCAAGGTCCCTCTGGATGGCATTCCTTCCCTCCAGAGAATCAACCAAACCGCACGGCTTGGTGTCATCGGTAAACTTGCTGAGAGCGCATTTTCTGGGCTCTGACCACACACTGCCATCTCATGTCCATGTTTTCATACACCAGTATGCCCAAGTCCTTCTCCACAGGACTGCTCTCAATCCCTTCATCTGCCAGCCTGTATTGATACCAGGGGTTGCTCCAACACAGGTGCAGGACCCTTGCACTTGGCCTTATTGAACATCATGAGGTCCACTTTTGGAGCTTGTGCATGTCCCTCTGAATGGCATCCTGTCCTTCAGGCATGTCAACTGCACCACTCAGCTTGGTGTAGCCTGTAAACTCGATGAGGGTGCACTCAACACAGTTTGTAGTCAGAGCAGTGGGGGTAATCTCATTGTAACACTTCAAACCAGTTTCAACCAGGATCTAATTTTGCTTCAACACCCACAGTGATAAATTTGAAGGCACTTAGTATTGAAACAAAATATGGGTCATATTTACACATGCAGGTGCAGTTCTATCAAGACTTAAAACCCTGCTAAAATGGGAGAGAAAGCTGGTGCCTGAAGTAACAGCCTATGTCAGTGTGAAAACTGTGATTACAAGGATTGCTGGAGGTGGACTCAGAATCTGAGCATAGTCTACCTGCTCCTTAAGAGTAGCAATGGACACTCCTTCCCAGAAAAACAGCAGCTAAATTCACAACAGCTGATTTTTTCTCTATGATGGTTCTTCCCTTGGCAAAGCAACATGATTTAAAACCAAAATGCCACCACAGCAGCCACCTTGTGGCCTGCAGTTGAGTATATTGTAGCAGACATCTCTGATGCCCTATAAGACCACAAGGACATTATTATTTTCAGCAGAGCTGAATCCTTAATCAGAGAAAGAAAGCATAGTGCAGTGCCTATGGGCTTCATGAGAGGGACAGAGCCAGAAACAGACTGGAAAAAGGAAAACATCACTCCTGTCCTCACAAGAGGCAAGGAGGAGGCTGCAGGAGACTGCAGGCTCATCAGTTCCCAGGAAGATTATGGAGCAAAGCTTCCTGGCAGCCACATCCAGCATGTGAAGGAGAAGGTGGTGATGGGGATCCAGCCCCTTTGAGCATATCAAGAACAAATTGTGATCGACCAAAGCAATTGCTTTCTACAATGAGATCCCTCAGGTCGAGAGGGGGTTGTAGGAGATTTCAGTGGGATTTCAACAGCTGGAGACACGGAGTGGCAGAGCCTTCATGGAAGTCTGGATTTGGGAATCCTGTGGTCAGAAAGTTGAACATGAGCCAGAGGGGTGCCCTTGCACCAAAGAAACTCGAGGGGGACCTAACTGCATCATTAGCTATCTAATGGGGTGTTACAGGAGAAGATAGAGCTGGAGTTTTTTTGAAGGTGAACAGAGGAAAACAAGAGACAATGAAGGCAAGTTGCAACATGGATAATTTGTCCTGCATAAGGAGAAAATCTGAGCCAGGATGAAGATGATAACAGGGCACAGGGAGGTAGTCACATCTCTATCCTCAAGGGGATTTAAAACTGATTTGGGTCACCTGCTGTAACTTTGAGGTGGACTTTGTTTCAGTGGGTGATGGTGAACCAGTGCGAGAGTTCTTCTAGCAAAGGGGAAAAAAAATGTCAAGGGTTCACCAGGAAGGGACTACAGCAAATTGTTCCTATAGTTTGTGAGCTGGAGAGGTAGCGATTTCACTGGTGACATTGTCTGTCTCCACCTTCTTAGTAATGCAGAAATTGTTAAGGGCTTGTTGTGATTCACCTGACAAATGTTGCCAATGGAAAGCAAAGTATCATGCTGGCACTACATTATATGGAGATTTCTGGTTAGCAATCAATCCTACTTTGTTTTTAAGGCAAGGTCCATTTCTTGAAAAAAACACATTCCTTTATCTACTTTCCTTTCGCCACCTGAATAAGGTGACACAGACTCCTATAGATTTTTAAATAGTGTCTGTTGTCACTAATGGACAAAAATAACACAAAAGAAAGGACAATTTCTGCTTCAGACTAATCTCTTATTTCCTCAGCAGTTAGGATAACTAACATATGAAAGAAGGATGTATGCACCCAGTCCCCTGACTTCACACACATCTGACACGACCAGGTTGCCAGATTTGCTCTTGCATTCAGATAGAGACTTGGTGATGCTGGCTTTGAATGAAGACTTTAAAAACATGGATCTAGCCCTGGTACAGCTTGAAAAGTGCGGTATCACAGGGACAGTCTGTACTGATATCAAGTCTGTTCAGCATCAGCGCGGGGGTGTGAACGCAGCCAGGAAGCCTGTCATTGGGAGCCACGAACGTGTACCCTGAGCATGACAGGGAACCTGGGAGCAAATCTGCTTTGCTTCTCCTGCAGCAACACTTCTGTACTGCTGGGGCTTGCTGCCTGCATGCTGTCACCTCCCTGTTCCTGCCCTCACCTCCAAAATCAAATTGACAAATCACCACAACTAAACATGTGCAGCCTGACTTGCTTGTATGGAAATAATTAAGTGTCTGGATGAAGGAGTGTGTTAACTCTCTGATGTCTTACCCTACAGATGAGAATTTACTGGGGACTTTCAGGCTGAGTGAAGTGGAGCTGAGCTCTAAACCATAGGGCTGAACAAGAGCTTGAGCGAGGCTGGACACTGAGCATCACTTAACCCAGTATACATTTACATTCAAGTAATTGCTGAACACAGTCTCAATTTCTTACTGCACTCTGGCCAAAGCAGAAGGAGCAATCAACTTTCAGGAAAGGCCAATGTCATGTAGAAAGGAGAAGAAAGAAAGAATAAACAAGGAAGGCTGGAAGTCGATCTACCTAATTTAGACACCTGATTGTAAGCAAATAATAGCAAAGATTCCCTTGGGAAACCCTTGAATTAATCAGTTTTTCACTGCTGACTGGGAGAGACATTTAGGCACCTTCTTTTGGAGGTTTTGTTCATTCACTGAAACTTAAGGCCCCAGCTGGGCACCAGCTGGTTCTCACCACTGAAGAAACAGTAAACAACTAAAAAGGGGGCTAGGTTAAACAGAGCTTTGGACAACCTGGTCTAGTAGAAGATGTCCCTGTTCATGGCACAGATGTTGGAAGTAGATGCTCTTTAAAGTCTCTTCCAACCCAAACCATTCTATGATCCTATGATTATATTAGTGAAGATATAAACAGCAAGGAGAACGATGAGAAGAAAAAGAACCAGTGAAGAATTGGTGTCCAGTAAGGACACAAGGAGGATGCCCTCCTGAGGTCCCTTACTACCTTAGTGGCCCTGTCATTCAATGATTTTAAACTTAAAACACTATGGGGAGGACTTCAGTGTTGTGCTAGACAACTGGAATACGTGATCAATTACAATGCAGACAGGATGCACATGGTTAATAACCATTTCTGTGCTTCATTTAGATTATATTTAGCACTATGTAGTGATAAGTAGTTATTTTCTATCCAACAGTCACTGAAAAGGATGCTAAACAGCAACTGGTAACTAATAAAAATCACTGATCTGTATAGCTTATATCCAAAAGATTGTCTGAGGTGCACTGACACTGTGAGAGCAGATGTTACCCTTTAGTAATAATAATAAATCTTAGACACTAAGGCAGGTTCCAGTATATGGCCAGAAGGATGAAGCCTTAGCAGTGCTTAAAAGGGGGAAATAAATAGCTGAAGTAAGACAAGTTTGATAACACCACATACTCCTTGCACAGTGATGGAATACCTGCCTTGTCCTTGCTGTCTTCCAACATGCAGTAACGAATACAGAAACACCAGGGCGAATCGCATAGACAAAGTCATTTCTGTCCATCATCATTAGCCCTCTTAGTCCACCAGGAGCTGTCCCCTTTCTTAGCAAAACAAGGGTGTAAGAAATGACTGCAGTTTTCTTTTCACAAATTGTAATGGATCCAAGGACATTCATAACTATTTCCATCCTTTTAAAGGATTGCCATAGGTTCATCAGTCGTTTTTCTCCTTCTTGGTACCTGGTGCAGCACTGTGTTTTTGACTTTCAGCCTGGGAACAGCGCTGATAACACTGATGGTTTTAGTTACTGCTCAAATGTTTTGTCTGACCAAGGACTTTGTGTGTCTCATGCTCTGCCAGGGAGGAGGGGAAGCCGGGAGGAAGCAGAAACAGGACACCTGACCCAAACTGACCAAAGAGGTATTCCATACCACAGCACATCATGCCCAGGATGGAAAAACTGAGGGCAGGGACCCAGAAGGGTTGGGTTTGCTGCTGGGTCAGGCTTGGTATCGAGTGGCGAGCAGTTGTATTCTCTTTCCTTGTATTTCCCTTATCTTTATTATTATTGGCGGTAGCAGCAGTGGTTTGTGTTATACCTTAGTTACTGGACTGTTCTTATCTCACCCTGTGGGAGTTGCATTCTTTCGATTCTCCTCCCCATCTCTCCTGGAGCAGAGGGAAGAAAGAGGGAGGAGTGAATGAGCAAACTGCGTGAGTTACGGCTTAAACCACAACAAGGATACCACTTTAAGGAGAGGCCATTACATGATATGACCTTAAAATAATCTTGATTTCACTTGTGTTTGTTAACATGCATTATCCTGTGTGGGTAGTGCTACATTAGCTAAGGCGGCTGAAGCTGTATATATTAGGGAGTGTTCTTTCCTGGATACACCTTGTACTAACTACTTTCTAAATACTTGTTGCATTGGCTGTTTCTTAAATGCTTTTGTGTACATGTGTGTTTTCCATGTGTTTGTATATTTGGATCCTATTCTGTAGTTTGCATCCATGTTTAGAAAGTAAATACATTGTTTAATCCAAACATTTCCATATTCTGGACAGAAACATTTTAATGGTGATTTGAACAACTTTCTAAAGCTAAAGAAAGAACAGTGTTGAGGCTGTTTCATGTTAAAGCTTTCAAACACAGTTGTTTAACTTCTTTTAAGTGTCAGAAATTTGTTCTTTAAATAAAGGAGGGCTACAAAACCGTAATGGGGACTAGACAAGTACTTAAGTGTACTGTTTAAATGTCACCTGTTTCCATTACACGTATTGCAAGGAATCCAGCCAGGCTCTCCAGTATCTATGGTTTATGTCTTGCTGTGCCGCATACTAGTATGACACAGGCAAAAAGGCTACAAATTGCAGAGGAGTTACTGTGATGTTTTCTAGAGAGAAGGACAACATGTCTTGTAAATGACATGTGCTTAAAAGGCTGCGACTGTGTATTTCAGATATCCTTAGCAGGCAGCCTTGTATCAGGCTCCTAACGCAATACAAAGCAGAAAGTGCCTTTAGAGAAAACGTATTTTGATCTGGCTGACCTCTGTGCAGAAGAGGCTGTCATTCTCTGCTGTGTGCTTTCTCTCCAAGGCCTGTAGAGGGATGCTGTAGCCTTCTCATGGGTTAGGGTAACTCCTTGTCGTTGTTCATCATTTTCCAGTTTGTAGCAGGATTCAGACGTTGCTGCATGAACTGGAGCAGGTAAGGCCACAGCTTATGATGGGTACAGAGTTTTCTGGACCTCACTCGCACACTACTTAACATTACTTATCTTCAGGGCTGGTAGAGATTCACAAAATCACTCTATGCACCATTCAGTCCCAAAAGCTGTGAGATGCGGGAATGCTCTGGGGAGGTAGAGATACAGAAGGACCTTCCTGAAAACCTGAAAAAGCAGTGTTCAGGAGCCTGCTGGTACACCACCAGGAATGGTTCTCATCCTGCCTGCCCCACCAACAGCAAAGAGGGAAGATACCTACAGAAGAAGTCTGAAGTGATTAAACACCTAATTTCAGGTGTACTAATGAAGTGCTTAAATGCAGTTGAGATGACCGGGCAAGGGTACCTTATAGCAACACACAAGGAGTTCTCTATATTTTTGCTAGCAGACATAAAGAACATCTTGACAATAAACCCCACAGGAAGTAACACTTTCCTGCAGTGCAGTTGAAGGCCAGAGTAGTGAGCTCGGCTATGTGTAGATCTTCGCTGGTCAGGGCTCCCTGAAAGGCAGAACTGAAAGGCTCTTTTGCAGACTGAAAGGCTCTTTCACAGTCTTGATGACCTCCAGATCATTTTGTTAACTTAAAAACAGGTTCTTGTGCTTTCATTCTTGACGATAAATATCATCCTTCGCTTGCAGCCCCATGGAGTTACCTGAAATCATCTTTGTTGACGTCAGCCTCAGTAAGTATCTTACTTCCCTGTGTGGAAACTGCAATGAAGTAAAAGAACATTTTTATCTCCTGACTCTGTAAATACCGTTTCTGAGACATGCACCAGCCTTGGAAGCTCCACATACCGTTTGATTTTGCATTTCCATGTTATCAGCAAGTTTTCTCCGGCTTTGGAATAAAGGTACTGATCCTGATTCCTATGTGCACCCTCTGGAGAACAGGCTGCCAGCCATGTGTTTGCCATAACACCGTCTGCCTGAGAGAGACCAAAGCCTTTTGACTTCTGTAGCATGTTATAATCTTGGGCTTCCCACCCCTCCCTTTGGGAAGACAAGGAGACAATGAGAGACTCTGATTTTTTCCCCCCTGTTTTTCTTTCAATCTCTCCAGTCTTGTCCATGATAGGTTATTTTAAAAACAGTTCTGGTAAACAGTAAATTTACCAGAAAATATGCCCCACGTCATCCTGTAATTAAGGATAAAGTTAAACTGAATTCATCAGAGGGTTTCATTTGGAAAAATATTTTTGTGATTAGGACTTCTGTAACCAGAGGGCAAGATGCCACCATGGCTCCTGCAACCCGGGGCTCGCTGCATTCCTCCAAAATATGCTAAGTCTCTATTTAGTGACCTCCTGCAGCCTGAGAGATTTGAACCCTGCCCAATTGCAGCTGCCTACAGAGTGCAAGGTAGAGAGCCTTCGGGGTGACCTGAGACAGCGTGTTTGCTCTTGGTGTGGAACCATACTTGACACGTGTTGGGAGTTTGATGGCCAAAAACCCATCTCCCTGAGCACTCTGCTCTGGCGTGGAGCCACTGAGGAGTGGGATCGAGCATCCTGTGCTGTGGATCCTTGTGAGGGGTGGGAGCCCTTTGATTCAAGCCTTAGCTTCAACTCCTGAAGGGCTGCCGTGCTCAGCAAGACATTTGTCTCCCTGAACACGTTATTTGCAGAGCTCTACCTTGCCTCTGCCAGCTGGCTGCACAGTACAGGGGTTTCAGAGATACTTCACTGCAAACAGAGTGTTGCTCTTGAGCATTCACTCCTCAGCCCAGGCTGGAGAAAGTGTATCCCTAACCAGGAGGGAAGTGCCATGCAAACATAAGCAGTGAGGAGGGGAGGCACAGTGCTGTTGGCCCTCAAACCCTCAGTGTGTGACAAGTGATGGACAGGCAGAATCACACTACTGGCCTTGGCTTTCAAGAAGTTTTCTCCTTAAACAAGTGTTACGGCTGCTTCATTTAATCCTAACAGCAGCTTGGGAGCAGGCAGCAGCTCTGATTCACACTGGGCTCTTCAGGCAGCCTTTGTGAGTCTTCCCATACCTTATTTCTCTGCCCCTCACCACTGCCCCATGCAGCTGAGCCGCCTGCAGAAAGCTGCACTGAGCAGCCCCCTTCAAGATGCTTGGACACTGGGATGCATAGGGAAAGCTGGGAGAACTGTGCTTCATTAGCACCATTCTCAGCAAAGAACTCTCTGTTCACCAGCAATGTTTAATGAGCAAAGCAATGATGCCTGTGTGAAAAATAGCCTCTAGGATTACACCAAGGTAAGCGTGTCTGGCTGCAGTGAGGCACTTCCCACACCTGTGAGAGCACACCACTGACTTTAATGGAGAGGCTTCAGATTTATAGCTATGTTGGTGGAGCAAGAATTAGAGCTAGTATGTCTGTATTTCTTCCCTTTGGTCTGCTCCAGGTGTAATAAGGGCTAGCCACCAAAGTCAGTTCAGCAAAACCTATGGCTGAGATGCACCACGGCTCGGTGTTGGTGATGACCAGCAGTATCTTTCTGTAGAAACTGATTTTACTCCCTCAGTTCCTTACCCTGTTCCAAAAATGTTCAAGAAAATATAAAACCTAAGCTTCTGGAATGGCAGAAAAAGCTACAAGCCAAAAAAAACTAACCTGAAACTACCAGGTCCCTCCGAGAACTTTGGCTTACCCACAATTGTCACCATCAAAAGAGAAGGCTTTAATCTAAACACCTTCAGCAAAACCTGCATGCAAGAACTGACTTCAGCAAGTGACATAAACCCCTCAGGAACTTGCCTAAAAGAAGCAAAGTTCCAGCTCTAAGAACCACCTAAATTTCTCATAAGCAATTTAAAAAATGTTCCCTTTCCTTGTTTTGTGATGATGAGGAGCTATAAAGCTGCTGCTACAGTAATTACTGAAAGATGGCGTATTATGTTTCTGTCTGATATAAAATGACGCACAGAAACAGGCTGGAGGTGATGAAGTCACCCACAGTTGGCCACAGACATATCCCCTGTTTTGAAGGAAGGAAGATTAGCTGGAATGAAGGGATCCAGCAGCCTGGAGTCCATCGGGACAGGTGGTTGCCAAAGCACCAGACAGTGAGAGAGCTCATTTCTGCCATGCTATAACATAAACAGGAGCACATAGTGCTCTAGGAACACAGAAATTGTCTCAGAAAACACATTTTCTGTGCTCTGGATGACCCACAAGCCACTTCAAATGAAAATAAACATCAAGGCAGATGTGTTCTCATCAGAAAACAGCCAAGGAAGGAAGCACAGAATGCCAAGGAATGGCCCCATTTTGGATATGATTTTTAGGATTAGTAAACCAAACAGGGTCCTACTACAGGTTTACTTTGTTTCCTCAGTGCTCTCATCATGTGCATGTCATTAAAACTTACCAAGCAAAGATAAAGCCTGATGCTGAGAAGCCCTTTTAGCATGTTTCATGTAACCATATCCCTGGGAATGCCTTTCGGTTTAGATCAAAGTCCTGCCTTGACCTGTCGAGGTGACTAATGAGGGGCAGGGACTATTTTTAATTCTGAGGCTGGAGCTGTAGGCGCATCCCAGATGGGAGATGTGCAGTGGCAGTGGCACTGGGCTATAAAGGGGACAGCCATCACAGCCTGGCCTTGAGCTCGTGGGGCTGGGGGCAGTGACATGGACCATCTCTCAGCCCCCTCAGCCCTCTCCTCAGACAGGAACACTGCTGTGGGGAATGGGATGTTAATTTTTAGATGGGGTGTTGATGCAAGGCCAAGGTCAGCTGGCACTGGGAGATGACATACAGTGTGTACCCTGGATGAAGTGGTGGCATAGGGTCTTGGCTCCACTGCTGGTGGGGAATCATCCACCTATGCAGCCTACAGCTAGCAGTGACCCAGGGGAAAACCGGGGGAGAAACAGGGGCCTAAAGCCAAACTTCCAATTCCATATTTTAACATCTGAATATGTGACCCAGAAAAGCTCCTTTATATTTAAGATCTGTTAGTATGAATTATGGAATTAGTATGACTGAAAGGGTCTAATTCTTGGCACCCAAATTATGAAAATCCAAGTTTTTTTTATCCAATCCATTGTGGAGAATTCTCCTTTTCAGCCTTTTCCAACTTTCTTTCCAAATGTGGCTACATGTTATGTGTTTCATTTTAATTTGTGAGACATTTTGAGGGAGGCTAAATGTTACTTGTTATTAATATGAAATGATAGGAGCATTTTTTAAACAAATATTATGAATAGGAAAACAGAAAAAAGGGAGTGTAGGAGGGAATGGAGACATGGCATCTTTAACAGAGCAAACATGAAAACAGAAGTGCATATATAGTTTGTACTGTATTTATTATTATTAATTGGACAAATCAAATTAAATGTGACCAGCTTTCCAAGGAGCCCACTGTGTGAGTCTTGCAAGTACATGCCTTTCTCATCCCCCGACACCCTGCAGATTTAGTGATAGGTTGATTTACAGACTCAAGCTAATTCTCTTTTATGGGTTTCATTTCAGTAATATGGGTAGCACTAAATTCAGTCATGAATCTTTTGCTAGTAGTTCAGTTGTAAGTGATGATGCTCAGTCAGTGCTCTCTGTGCACCCTCCTCAGCATGGTACCTGTGCACATCCACACCTCCAGCCCTGGCTCCTTTTGGATAGGAGTCCTCTCCCATTCCTAAAAGCAAAGGTCCTGGGGAGGAACCCCAGCCAGCAGGGGCGACACTGCTGTGCTCATGACTGAGCCACGTCTTCATGGAGAAATGTTTAATTACAATATCATTTGCACTTAGCATGAGGAACAAAGTTCTTTGGATGGGTGCAATGTCCTGAGCAAGGTCGTCCAGCTACTCCCACTAGAGCAGGAGGCAGCAGTTTTATTCCAAGGGATCTGGCTGTGGTGCACATTGTAAAAGGAGATTAAGTGAACTGGTCTGCCTAGAGGAAAAGCTGCAGCACCTTCCCCACTCATCTACCCTGGGCCCAGCTCTTACAGTGCCCTTTCAGAACAACCTTTGTGTAAACTGATGACAAAGCAAACGACTGTGGCCAAAAGAGGGATCCCAGACAGACAGCATATCCACAAGAGATGTCAAGGACTCCATAGGATCTGTCCACTTTTCATGCTTAATTTCACAAGGAAGTTCCTAAGCTGTACAGTGGTGAGGGGCAGCGACAAGCAGGGAGGCAGTGATGCATTCAAGCAGCTTTGCAGGGAACAGTGATGTAAAATGGGAATAAGCCACAGGGGCTACTTCAGATGACACCTCATCTAATGCTAGCAATCCAAAACACACATCTCATGCCTCCTGCTCTGCTGTGGTCCATGTGGCGCTGCAGGTTCTCACAAATCCCACCTGTCTGAAGCAGAGAGGAGTTGCTCACAGATGTCTCGCTCCCTCTGTCAGTAGACACTTAGGTTGAAAACTTATGATTAAATTAATCACCTTAACATTAATTAATTGTTTTTCTTAAAGTTACCTTTGAAGTTAGTCTTAAAGTTACTTTTTGACTGCTCACATTAGATGAAACAAATCTCTCTCTTGCTGTCTTTAGCTCAGATAACAATACTGCAAACCCTATAGAGTTAGTATGTACAGTAAGCTGAGAATGAGGGGTTCCAAGACAACAATCAATGCAAGAGTTTTAAGCACAGTCACACAAAGGAACTGAGCCATAAATAGAGTGTCAGACTTTCCCATTTGAGGTTGGTTTGGGCTAAAGAGATTTTAAGAGATAAGCTTTCTTTCTGTCTAAAAAAACCCATAAAAGACCAATACACAACTAATTTCTCCTCTTTGATGAGATGTGAGATTACATTCCTTTTAACTTCAAATTTTATGATATGCTGTCACAGCAAAGGGGTGATGAATCTTCTGCATACAAACTATTCCCAGCTGTTGATGAAACTGTGATCACCAGCAGCTTGTCCTGGTGGAATGCTGTACAAAGTATCTGCAGTCAGATTTAGAGGAAAGGAGCTGCTGCTTTTGTCTAACTCAGGAGGCCAGTTTCAATGATGGGCTTTGCTGGGCTTTCACACAGAGAACTAATTGAATTTAACCTAATCCAACAGTTTTCTGGAGGTGAGTTGGGAGTCACCTGATTTTTAAGTCTTAATAGTTCACAAATTCCTTTGAACGTTCTTCCTTCACTTTTTTATTTGAAATCATGTAAACACAACCAAAGTTATGCTCTGCACCCCTTGCCCCTGATAGAATAATAGAATCATAGAATAGTTAGGGTTGGAAAGGACCATAACATCATCCAGTTCCACCCCCCCTACCATGGGCAAGGGCACCTCACACTAAACCATGTCACCCAAGGCTCTGTCCAGCCTGGCCTTGAGCACCTCCAGGGATGGAGCATTCACAACTTCCCTGGGCAACCCATTCCAGTGCCTCACCACCCTTACAGTAAAGAACT